>PVHX01016758.1:0-42189 GCA_004024805.1 Geosciurus inauris
AGCCTCCCATGGAGCTGGGGTTATGAGTGCACACAACTGAGACTGGATTTTCCTTGAAAACATTTCTTTCACTTTTTTAGGCAATGCTGGCAATTGAACCTGCACCCTGTGAAAGTGCTCTACCACTGAGATACATCCCAGAATAGGAGGCAATGTTTAAGGAGCTCCCCAAGATTTCAGTGGATGTTCTGTCTTATCAGGTTTCTTTCAGGATAATCCCCTAGGGAATGATCAGACCTGCCACACCACATGTACACCCACTGAAACTATGCCCAGTCCCTGATGTCCAGGACGCCAGCTCTGCAGAAGGGATGGATGAAATCATGGCAGGGATAGCTAGAAGCCAACTTTTGCATCATTTAGGGCAAAGAAACTCCAAAATATAAGAGGGATGAAAGAATGGACATTCAAAGAAAACCTGCAGAGGCTATGCACTAATCTTCCCATCTGCACAACCCCATGAGGAGAGAGGAGACACCCCTACCCCCAACCCTGCTGGTCTCATGTTTGGAAGTAAACATTGCAGACCTAACAAGTCACAGTGATTCTAGAAGACAATATCAACATGAGACAGAGAAGCTCAGAAAAGCACAGAACCAGATGGTGGAAAATCACACACATTCTTCACTTTAGCCTCCTTCACCTTGGAGTCTACCTCTGCATCTTTGCTAGATTCTACAGCTGCATCGCTGTGATCTGAGGAGAAACCAAGACATCCTGAGCTAGACACAAGAAGCCCACTCTCCAAGCCACACTCCCCATCCCTCCCACCCCTGCCCACCCTGCACTGGCCACAAAATAAGAAGACAGAAAGCCCACCATCAAGAGGTTGAGACCGCAATAGCCTGAGGAAGGAGATGCCCTCTGGAAATTTTTCTAAAACATCTGTCCTCTCCACCAACATCAAAATCCAAGCCCTCTCTCAAAATGGAAGGCTCACAAGGTCATTTATGCTGACCCCAATTGCTGCTTAAGGAAAGCTCACATCTTGTTACAAGACAGCCCCCCCAAAAAAACCAGAATTCTAGATAAAAATACTGAAAATTATCCAGGTTTGTGGGAGCACACCTGTAATCCATTACCGTGGAAGGCTGAGATAGGAGAATCTTGAGCTCAAATTCTGCTCAGCAATGGAAAGGTGTAAAGCAACTCAATAAGAACTTGTCTCCACATCAAATCACGAAATACAACTGAGGATGTGGTTCACTGTTTGAGGAGACATGAGTTCCATTCCCGGTACCAAAACAAAACAAAACAAAACAAAATCTGATAATGTCAGGTGCAGTGGCACATGCCTGTAATCCCTGTGGCTCAGGGGGCTAACTCAGGAGTTTCCAAAGCTAAAGGCCAACCTCGGCAACACCATTAAGCCCTAAGCCTATTAGTGAGATAGTGTCAAGATAAAAAAAATAAAAAGGGCTGAAGATGCAGCTTAGTGGCAGAGTGTCCCTAAATTCAATTCCTAATTCCAACCAACCAACTGATGAAAAACTCAAAACTCATGTGCTAAGGATATAGCTCAGCTGGTGAAGTGCTTGCGTCACATGCCCAAAGCCTGGGTTCAATCCCCAGCACCACAGAAAACAATCAAAAAACAAAACAAAACAAACCTGAAAACATCATTTACACAGGATACTGTGCAGACAGTTCCCAGAAAACTGATCATCCTGCCACCACCAGCAGGGAGCATGCCAGTGTTCCCATGACACTTCAGCAGCTATCTGGCGCCACAGCCAGTCCTGGCCACAGCCATCACTAGGGTCCTGGATTTTTGGTCTTCCATGCAAGTGATCTGAGGGCCTGTGCCCACAGCAACAGTACCTCACAAAGACTTGTTGTGATGTGAGGCCACTCCAGAGCTACATTTCTGCCCAGCCTCAGACCAGTGAGAAACAACATACAGTTAACCCTGGATGGTGAACTATGGGCCTTTTAAAGGAAAAGTGTAGAAATGTGCCTGAGGTTATTAGGAAGCTACAAACTCCACAAAAACATGAGGGACACCATACAGAGTTCTTTGAATGTGACTCTCAAGTTATTTGAGCCCACAGCTTCATTGCTTAGCAGGACCACTAAGGCATACACAGAAGGCCAAACATGTTTCCTAAGAAATCACAAACTTAGACTTTCATGGATGACCTACAGTGATCTGCTTCCACTCAGCCAGTGACAAGGAAGGACTCAATAAGTCATAGAGTCAGCCCAATAACCCCATCCGAGGTCAGAGGTCTGAGCAGTTATAATCTGTCCCAAGTTTGTGTTTCTAGGATTCTGAGTGCCACATGTACTATTTGTCCCATTTGCTAATCACATGGACAGGGCTGGTGCAAATGGCCTTTTAATACATACCTTCAACTGGAACAGGATATCCACAAAGAAAGAAGACATTGTTTCTCATGTAATCCTCCCTAACTAGCCCCAATGGTTGCCAAGCCACATGTCCATCTGAATCATGCTTTCTCCTGAACTGCAATGAGTATATGTGCTGCCCACCTTGGCTAATGCCAAATTCTAGCCTCTCCTGAACAACAAGCCAGCTGAAGTCTTGGCAAAAAATTTTGGTAACCACAATGGTTGTCACTAATTTGCATTTTTGTGGTGGCTTCTCAACGTTCCAGGTAAAATTGCTCTCACTTTGGCTCCTGCTAAAAAAAACTAGCTCACTGAAATGAGACAGAGAACACTGGATTTGTTGAAGGAAAATTCCTTGGGATTCCCAGATGTCAAGAGTAGGTCCTTAGGAAAATGTCACAGCAACAGTATTAATCTTCCCAGAACCATGGATAAATATCCACAAAGTCTCTGGGTCTAACACTTGGAAAGTTTATTCTGCTATGAATAAGAGAAAACCCCACCAAACAAAAAACCAAATATACACAAATCCCTTTGAATTATGACTTGGAGATTTGTTGAAGAGTTTGCTGCTGTGAAAAATTATGCAGTGCATGTTAGATGGGGTAATTCTGCTATCTTATTAGACTCAAATATCTTTGAAAGTATTCCTGGAACATTTATAATGTAATTAAAATTAGAAATAAATATTATAGGTGTGCCTGACTCAAATAGTTAACAGTTAGGGAGAAATATCTACAAAAAAAGTGGCTTTGGGATATGTACACAGATTCATGCTACGCCAAAAACAGACTATAAATCTGTTTCCTACAGGAAAGATGGTTAACGATGAGCCATTCCTTATTTAAAGTTGTGTTTACCTACCCAGTGTGGCTCTTTTTCTTTTCTCCAGAATTTTCCAGCTATGAGCTTGAGCTCTTCACCTCCCTTCATTTTCTCCAAGTCAACCTGAATACATTGCAGTCTTCTCAGATGTTATATAACATCTAATTTCATTTTAAATAATTATCATGCATTTCTTATGTTCATTAGGACACATTTTCTGACCTTGCATTGCATCTAAAACATTTCATTCCTTTTTAAATTTTTGTATTATGATAATTTCCATGCCTTCCACTTATTATGTTTTGCAATAAATATTTTATTTCTTGCTCTTCTGTAAATTCTTGGATTTGATGAAAAGTCATTCCTGAAAGAAATTAAAATAATATTATTCCACCTACTTTACTGTGGTGAATATACTCTGCAAATACATAAAATATTACCAAAGTGGAAAAATAGCCTAAATCAGTATGATCCAAAGCCATTATTACTCAAGAAATCCATGAATTCACAATATGCTGACAGAACTTCTAAGAACTTCTAAAACCAACTTAAAATTTCACAGTACTACAGATGAGCACAACATGTAAACTAAATGAATATTACCACAACTCTGTCAAATCACAACCTCTCAGATACCACATGTTACTCAAGTGTTTCAAGAATCACATTCTCTCTTGTTTCTTATCTATTTTGGGGAGAGGTAGTTATATAGGATTGAACATAGAAGTGTTTTACCACTCAACTACATCCACAGACATTTCTATATTTACACTTTTTTTATATTTTGAGACAGGATATCACAATGATGCTGAAGCTCATTTCAAACTTGTAATTCTACTGCCTCAGCCCCTCAATTATCTGAATATACAGTTAAGTATCGTTGTACCTTACCTATTTTTGTTTATTCAGTAACTTTCAAACATTTTTCAAAATGATTACAATAACCTATTTCGGGGAGAATTTTCGGTGCAAAAAGATCAATTAAAATAAAAGTACACACAAATAAGTGGAAAATTTACTAAAGCAAAGACATAACAAAGCATTAAAATTGAAAATTAGAATGTTGAGAGATATTAATTATCTAAGGAATACCAAATAATATAAAAGATGTTTAATGAGTTAACTAACAATGAAAAAAAGTAAATGAAATTTTAAAAATAGCAACAGAAAAAGAAAAACATTGCATACTAGATATATATTTTTTAAATCCATATATAATAAATTAGTAATGTAAATAAAAATAGATATCAAGTGATAGAAACTCAATTAAAAGTTTCATGGTAAAGCATTCATAATCAAAGTTTTAAAACTCTTCAAGAAAAATTTTTGATAAGACCATTAAAAAATGTCATCTGTAAAGATATCTGTATTTGGTTAATAGATGATTTGTAAGCAGAAGCCTTTCAGAAAGAAAGTAGAGCTTATAGTCATATGTGTTAAAACAAATCAACCTAAAACATCATATAAACAACTACAATTTTTGAACCTATAGAAAAATACAGGCTTTCAAGACATGTAAATGCTCAAAAATTTTACTTCTAGACATCTTCTAAAAAATACCAAAAAAAAAACCCTTTTAATAAAATTAATTTGCACATCAACATAAATCATATAAAATTTGAAAATTCTGGAAGAAAAGCAAAATATATACAAACAAAAATTCCATTTTAATTTTATGGTAGTACATAAAACATTAAATTCCGCTACAGAATTTGAAAAACTAAAGCATATAAATTACCATACATTTATGTGAATGAGTATAAGTTATGAAAGCATTTGTGATATCAATAATAAATTATGATACAATGTGTATAGACACTGATTTTCTCTAAGAAACCAAAGTTAGTTTAGTTTAAAATACAGTAGAAACTAAGTTATTTTCTCTTTGTTCTTTTTAGTTATACTTGACGGTAGAATGGATCTTGACATAAAATACATAGATGAAATATAATTTCCATTTTTGAGGTTGTACAAGATGTAGAGTTACCCTTGTTGTGTGTCCATATAGGAACATGGAAAACTTATATTTGATTCATTCTACTGGATTTTAAGTACTTTTATACAATTCAAAAGTAATGATACAATAGACATAGAAGAGAAAAATAAAATAGGGGGAATCAAACATTAGTATAAATATCTATAATCCACAAATTAAAGCAGTTTTCTAGAAGTAGAAAGAAATATTAGAATTAAAAACAACTTGAAAAGCTATAGTAGTAAGTTTTTCTACATCAGTAATTTAAGTACATATTAATGGTTATAAAACAATAACCAGAACACATAATGTGACTAACAATATTAAACCTAAAATATGTTACTATGTCAGCTATAAATCTATTTATGAGCCTATTTATATCTAAGGTTACAAATAGACTAAAAGCAAATGGTTGAAAACAATATTACATTCAAAGTTGTAAAGATGATAAAAATTATATGAGATTATAAAATGCAAAGAAGAATAATTTATAAAAATACAGTTGGCCAATCTTTGGAATATGATAGCAGTAAATGTATGTGGGACTCAAATCATATTTCCCAAATGTTAGAAGATAAACACTGAAAAAATTCAACATATCATAGAATCAACAAAATAATATTAGGGAAACAAAACAGAATTGAAATATTACACAGGGAGTAGAACATTTTAAATAGTATTCTAAGCCAATTAGATTAATAGAATCAATTTTTGGGGGGGGGACAGGGTGCATGCCTATTTTTTTTTGGGGGGGGGGTGGTGGCAGGGTGCATTCCTATACCAGGAGGCTAAGACAGGGGAATCCTGAGTTCAAATTCAACTTTAGCAACAGCAAAGTGCTAAACAACTCACTGAGATTCTGTTCCTAAATAAAATATAATATAGGGCTGGGGATGTGTTTCTGTGGTCAAGGGCCCTTCATTTCTATCCCCAGTATTCCCCCCCCAAAATCAAAAACAAACAAACAAAAATGCCACAACAATAACTAAAAGAAAATAAAATATCTTGATAGTAAAGGGAATAATTTTCCCAAGAGACCAGCAGGCAAATGGATGGAACTGGAAAGCATTATGCTAAGTGAAGTAAGCCAATCCCAAAAAACCAAATGCCGAATGGTCTCTCTGATTAGTGGATGCTGATGAATAAGGGAGGTGGGAATGGGAAACATAAGAGAAATAGAGAAACACTGGACATGACATGGGGGAGGTGGGGGGCAGGAGAGGGGAATGGGTATAGTAAAGATGGTTGATAAAAAATATATATAAAAAAAATATATATATATATACTGTTCATTGAAAGTGCATATAAAGATGTTTAATATGAAGAATGTAATCTGCTTAAAATTTTGTGCAAAGTTAGAAAAATTATGATTGTAATAATTTTTTTTTTCTATTTGCCTCAACAAATATTTTCAGTGAATAGTGTGTACAGCTTCTGAAAATTTGTTTTTTTTCTGTTATGTTTGATAACATGTATTAAAATGCAACTTTTGAAAAAAATAAATAAAAATAAAAAAATAAAAAATTAAAAAAAATCATAAAGCAAATGCTAATAGTTTTTGAAACATTGAAATTAATGTCTAAATTAACATAGTTGGAAATCAAAAGCAGAAGTAGCTTTTGAAAATTTAACAATCTGTGTTCAAAGCCAGATTTAGCTATTTAAGAAGGCCATTAAAAACTAAGAAAGGCCCTGTATCAAAATAAATTATAGAAGTGCTGTGGATGTGACTTAGTGGTTGAGTATTCCTGGTATAAATAAAAGTTCCTGTATCACCCAAAATGATCTAAGAAGCTAAGAATTCTATTTAATGCCCATGAGACAGTCATTATTTCAGCAAAATAAAATGTTATTTGAAATTTGTATGGAGTATCCATGGCACATAAATAACTAAACATTTAAAATTTTTAAAAATGATTTTTGATATAAAATAATAAAACTACAATATTGTATTGTTTTATGTTAACATGAAGTTAGATGAGTAATACATGTGTACCAACTGGGAGTAGAGGAATTAGCCTTCAATTTGATGGTCCACACAACATGTATTTATATATGTGTATTCATTAAGCATCATTCAATAAGAGATGGATATGGAAAGCCCATCAACTGTTTATTCATATGACTGTATGAAGGCAATTTGGAATAAACTATGACACATATTTCAACTTTACAGGGATAAGACATTTTATAACATCTACAATGATCAAAATTTAGGATATTATGCTAACTGAAAGAAGTCATTCACAATAAGACAAATACCACGTGATTCTACTCATGAGATATTAAATTTAACCAAACATACCAGCCAGAAGGAATGGTGGTTGAGGACAGATATGGGAGTAGTTGTTTTGAGGAGAATTAAATTTTACTTTTGTGTAATATAAAATTCCTAAAAATATGTTAAAACAATTTAAATCAACACTACTGAACAGTATCTTCATAACATGTAAGACAGTAGATTTAAATTTAAGAAAGTGTTTTCAATCACAACTAAAATTCACAAAATACATAAAATATAAATTGAATTGTAAAAATCTTCACGAGGTACCTATAAAATGCTACAGTCCTATTTCTAGACCAAATAACAGATTCATCTATGTAGAAATGATGAATAAGCTACTAATTCTAGCTGCTTGGAAGGCTGAGGCAGGGAAATGCAAATATGAAACAAGATTCAGCACCTTAGCAACAATCTGTTTCAAAACAAAACTAAAAGGACTGGAGATGTACATTAATATTATAGCACCCATCAGTTCAATACCCAGGATACATTCATGTGTGTGTGTGTGTGTGTGTGTGTGTGTATGTGTGTATAAAATAAAATTTAGATAAATTTTGTGAATAATTACATAAACAGTAAACAATCAAGACAATATATAAAAATAAAAAAACAGGGACAATATTTATACAAGTATGTAAAATCATATATGTTTATAGAAAATAGGTACATGGTTCATGTGTATTTTAATTTTACCTAACATTTTTCTAAATAAAAAAGTCATGACATTTTCTATTCAATTATAACATATATGTATAATAATAAAAACAATATTCACTGATGAGAGAAAACTGACTGAACACTGAAGTTACTCTAAAGAGTGGAACTCAGAAAGACACAAAAAGAAGAAAAAAATTAACCCACGATATCCTGAATAACTACCACTTTAAAAATGTTTTAAATCACAATTATCTGCTATATGTATGTAGCCATAGGGAAAAACATTGTGAATTACTGCTGTTCATAACATGGCAGAAAATTTTTACAAAAAATCCAGTGTAAGCTTTTATAAAAGCTCTGATGAGAAAAATTTGACAAAATATTTAAATTATTCTAGAGAAACTCCTATGATATTAATGTATTACAATGTTCTAACCTAGGTTTATTCAAAAATATGCATATTTTTTGGGAGCTCTTAAATAATATTTGTCATATTACAAAAATCCTCACAGGCATTAGGGAATACTTTGTTAATGTGGATGTGGGGAGATCACTGAAAAACAAGAAGAAACTTATAGAATTAGGAAGCATAGTAAACACAGACCAGGGTATATTCTTTACTGATTGCAAGAGAAACAATCCTAGGTTAAAATTTTTTTTTCTGTTGTGTTTTATTTGTCTCAATTAACATTTCAAAATGTGACCTCTTGCTGGGCACAGTGGTGTATGCCTGTAATCCCAGCACTTTGGAAGCCTGAGACAGGGGAATCACAAATTCAAAGCCAGTCTTAGCAATGGCGAGGTGCTAATCAACTCAGTGAGACACTGTCTCTAAACAAAATACAAAACAGAATTAGTGATGTGGCTCAGTGATCAGTGCCCCTGCGTCCAATCCCTAGTACCACCCCTTCAAAAAAATGTGACTTTGTCCTTGATGTTTGATCCTCTTATCTGAATTTTTTGCCTCATTGATTTCTACCCACTTGGATATCTGGCCAGTGTGACTTTTGTCTTAAAATTTTAAGTTTATGCTTTGGGGGACATAAATATGACCAAGGATGACTTAGAGGCAGCAAGATGTGTTTATTAGAAAATAGAATATGACTCATTTTGCTATTCTCTTTATAACTGCTGATATTTCTTTGTTTAAGTAAGAAAAAATACTATAAAAGATTCAAGAACATTAATTTTCAAAATGTTTTTTTCTGAAAAAAAAAAAAAAAACTAAAATAATTTGAAACCATTTTCAGTCTCCAGATTGTGAACACTACTTTGAACTATCAAAAAAGAATACTTTAAATATAAAAAATACAAGTACTTTAAATATAAAAAGAAAAAAATTGTTTACACTTTATTATCTACACAAATTCCCAATCTTCATCCAAAAAAAACCATCTAAAACTTTTTCCTGAAGAACTGAAGCTGCCAAGAGATATCCTACAAAGGAAGAAATTAAATATTGACAATGAATTCTAAAGGAAATTTATACTCACCCCAAAAGACCAGGATTCTATGTATCTCTAAAATTACATTTTTATATAAGTTCTGCTAAGCATGATCCAGCTATTTCCATTCCTCTTCAGAGAAATCAATGGCAACATCCCTAAAGTGAAAATGAATAAATGAATTTTACACAAGTTGTAATAAGATTTAGAAGAACTGGCTCACACATAGAGAGACCTCAACCATTCAATGATACTTTTTAACACAGTGATATTCTCTAATGTATTTTCTAAGTTTGAGGAAAGAGAATACATTGAAGAGAGAATAAAATAAGTTCAAAATAAACAAATGACAACCAAAAATCAGTGTATATACTTGCATTTTATGAAATAAAATGTAAATATAAGGCAAACATCAGAATGTATATTTTAATTGCTGTTTTTGTAAGATAAATTATGCATATTTCTAAAATGAACAACTTAAAGTAAGTTAGAAATGTTTTTCTCAATTAAAATGTGTAAAAGTAAGAATTAGAGAAAGACTTCAGTTCTATTTCTAAAATGCATTCTGAGTTTGTGTATGTAGCAAGCTCTCTAGTGATGCAAATGTCAATGGTCCAAGGAAAGCTGCTGAATATTAATAACATGCAACACTGAAGAAAAAATTTACAGTCAACTGAAGGGCTCTTCAAATTCCCCAAACCCAAAATGCAGTAATTTGTAATTTATATTCCTAGAGAGGAACCCAGACATCGTTGTTTCTAAAGAGTTAAAAGGAATTATCATATATATATAATTAAAAACTATTGTTTTCAATGAACAGCTTTTGATGATGAAAACATTGTAAATACTTAGAAAATATCTGCTCATGACTTTCATCTTTCAGGTATACTCAAATTTTTAGGTAGTTTCTACTAAAGATAAAAAGAACCATTAGTAATCAAATAGTAAATACAAAAAAAAAAAACACCTTATTTTGGATCAAAGTTCTGGAGATTGTTGTTGATAAGTGATTAGTATTACAGATTTACACCTGAGGTGAAGCAGCCCATATGGCAGGAGTGCACGGCAAGACAAAACTATAAGAGCACCAGTGGTCCACAATTTCCTTTGAATACTTACTCTATAGTAAACAAAACTCCTCTCACTATGGCATACCTGTAATAGCTTTACCACAAAATCAAAAATAAAATCTCCCAGTTTTCAAAAATAAAAACAAGTCTGATCAGGAAACTTCTTTCTAGATTAGCCCTAATCTTTTGCTCACTGCAAATAAGGAGATATATTCCATTTAGTTTTAAAACAATATATTTTATGAAGAACTAGCACTTTAGCATGATTCAGTTTGATCATATAGACAATTCAACTTGCATAAAACTCTAGTTTCCTATTGCTACTATATAACAGCTTAAAACAACAGAAACTCATCTAATATAGTTATGGATGTTTTAATTATCATGACACAGGATTAATATCAAAGTATTAGAAGCCAAAATCCCTCCAGAGGGTCTAGGTGAGAATTATTATAGCTTCTGGTGGATGCTGGTGTTTCTTGTCTGTGGTCATAATGTTTCTCTTCTCTTTATGGTGATGCAGCATTTAAGAGACTAATGACAAATAAATTTCCTAGAACATGGTGGCATTGCAACGAATACAACCTTCAAACCTTATGGAATCTGAGAACCATAACACTATTATAACAAGTCTTTCAATGAGCTTATCCTTGCACATAGTATTTGACATAATTACAAAAAATAAAATTTTCTGCACAGGAGAACAAATACAGAGATGGGCCCCTGGACCAGCAGAATAAAGTCAGACAGAAAAAAGATTCACAAAAGTGAGTAAGGTGGATAAAGACTGGCATTATACACTGTCTCCAAAATTGTGGAACTAAAGATAGAAGTCTTGAAAAGACTCTGGCTGTTTAGACAATGATAAAAGATAGATACTGCACTGCAGTGAAGAATAAAAAATAACATCTACTCCAAGGGAAACTCCTGGGACGACGGGGTATCTGCAAGACAAAAGACAGCATTGTATCTTTTTCTAATATAACTTAATAAATCATTCAGTCGTAATAAATACTTGAATGTAAAAGAAAAATATAATATATGCTGAAGCAATTATAATAAATAGATTTATGCAGTATGTATTGTGCTGTATGAGAGTAATTTCAGGTACCTGGAAGGAAAAGGCAGAAGAATTGCAAGATCAAAGCCAGATTGAGCAAGTTAGTGAGATGCGTATGTAAAATAAAATTTAGAAAGACCCAGACACATTGGTGCATGACTGTAATCCCAGCACTTTGGGAGGCTGAAACTAGAGAATTGTGAGTTCATAGCCAGCCTCAGCAACAGTGAGGTGCTAAGCATCTCACTGAGACCCTGTCTCTACATAAAACAAAAAAATTGAGCTGGGGATTTGGCTCAGTGGTTTAGTACCCCTGAGTTCAATTCCCCGTATCCCCTATCAAAATTAGAAAGGACTATGAATGTGGCTTAATATTATAGCACATCTGTATTTAATCACCCAAAATAATGATGATGATCATGATGATTATGATGATGATGATAATGATGATGATGATGATGATACAGAAATACAGTTATTTGTTCCCAAAGTCAAATGATGTCTTTATAACAAAACTGGAAAATATTAAAATAAAATTTATATTGATAATATGATACTATTAAAGAGTAACTATTGAAGTGACAGATTTGAAGAAATGATTTACCTCACATATAACAAAACACCTTAAAAAAGAAGGGAAAAAAAGGGTAAGGCAGGACTATCTCAAGTTTAAAGTGAGCCTCAACACATTTCTGTAGGAGACCTGGTCACATAAGTGTGGTTATAGGGAGAGCTGCAAGGCTGAGCAGGCGGGAACACCCTGCTCTCTCTGGTCTTGGAACACCAAGACTTGGCCCGAGGCCCTTGCCAACTGATGTGCCCGGAGACTTCTCTCCTCTAGCCCCAGCTCTGTGCCAATTGATATGACTAGCCAGATTTCTCCTCTTCTGACCTTGGCTCCTTGCCAGCAGGCCCGGCTTCTTGCCAGCTTTCTCCAGCCCCATATGGGAAGACCTTGCACTTTTAACAGTGAGCTTTATGCATGTACATTGTTATTATTCCTCTTGGCTTTGTACCATTAAAAATAATATAAAAATGTAAGAAGAGGAAGAAGAAGATCATTAAGAATAAAGCAGCTGTCTTTATATTCATTCCATCCGCAACAAATTTCCAGGCTATAAGCAACTTAGTGAGACCCTATTTCAAAATAAAATAAATTATATACAATAAAATATATAAAACAATAAAATAAAATACAAATAGTAGGGCATTTGCACAGTGGTTATTTTGTAAGTGGTACCACAAAAGTAAATTTAAAAATGACAATAAAGTCAAAAACAAAGACTCCAAAGAAGAGAAAGCAAGAGCCAGGTATGGTGAAAAATGCTGATACTCCCAGCAGCTTGTAACACTGAGGAAAAAAAAATTGTGAGAAGAAATGTGTTGAATAATTATAAAATAGCTCAATATCTTTAGAATTTACAAAAATGACAAAATAAAAATCATATCTGTGAGACAAAATTAAATAGTATCATTAAGCATGTGGAGCATAAAAATACATATGAGCTGATGAGGGAGTAAAAATTATTATTTCCTTGTAGAAATTGGCTATTGAAAATGCATGTCATTTTCAACTAGAAGCATATATTTATAAAGCATATAAAGCATATATTTATAAAAATGACTGCACATATAAACCATGATAACATATAAAGACATGCAGTATTGGTCCAAACAAATGAAAAGGGAATTCACATTGAGAAAGAGATAAATACAAAATGATGGGAAAAATTATATTCAGGACGCATTTAATCATACTGTATCCAGTTTGACCAGTACTGTGAAATGCTACACAATTTTATGTAGATGTCACATACATATAATTGTACATACACATATGGTAAGAAAATGTGTCAAATTTGATAAAATAAAAATATACAAAACAACCTAAAGACTCAATCATACACACCAATGATGTACATGATAAACACTCATCACTACCAAGATGTAACATTCTCCCTAAATCTAAAACATAAGTACATTGAAATGTTAGCATATTATACTTTAATGGAAGAAAAAAAAAAACAGAAAAAAATTATAAAATTCACTTGGAATGTTATATGTGTGTGTATGTATATATATGTGTGTGTGTATGCACATATATGTATACACACACACACATACACACACACACATATAACTAGCCACCAAAATTCTGAATTAAAAAAAAGAAGTAATTTTGCAGTAATAGAAATCAAGGAATCATATGTGAATTTATATGTATGTAAAATTTTATGTATTTTAACAGCTATTGGAAAGCTGACATAAACACATCAAAAACATTATATGTAAATGAATATGACTAAATCTAAAAGATTATCTTCGTTCAAGGCAAAGTTCACTGGTATAGTGTATATATGCAATCTGCAAGGCAGAAGAGTCAAATTCCAGAACAACAATAAAATTCTTACTTCATTAGAAGTATTTGAAAAGATAGGAATACATTCAAAACCTCAAATAAATTAACTAAACAGAGTTCAGCATTCTGAATTGGAGGTCTTACTTCACAGACATATAGAAAGCTCAGGAAGAAAAATCACCTAAGTACCCTATATACCAGTCCTACTTTTTAAAAACCTTTTTAATTGTTGATGGACCTTTATTTAATTTATTTATATGTGGTTCTGAGAACTGAAGCCAATGCCTCACACATGCTATGCAAATTACTCTCCCACTGAGCTACATCCCTAGCCTTCCAGCAGTACTTTTATGCAGAAAAATCACATGTGGGTTTACAATTTTCTCCTGATGATCATAACAGTCATCACCATACAGTCTGGGAAGGTGCCAGGCTGCCAACATAAAGCTATCCATATAACATTTTGGCTATGAGTGAAGAAAAAAAATAATGTCCAGTATTTCAGCTGCATACCTAATTTATGGATTTGATTGGCCAGAAAAAGATTAGGGATAAACTGCCCCATACGAGGACTCATTTATGAAGACACTGGAGAGTACATTTGACAGTCTTTATTTACAAAACCAGTTCTAGCCATAGATAAGCAAGTTTGAAAACTTCTTCAAAAGAGTGTTCCTTTCCAGTCTGAAGACACATAGTCTCAAAACAGTACAAATTCACTATTTTCTGGCTTTCATGGTGCCTTGCATTCTCACATCTACATGGCAGAAAAACCTGCAATCCCTGAGCATTGATGAGGAAGCCTAGAGTTGGATCCCCAAAATATCAGGCTCTGGAGACAAGGCCTGGATAAGACTATGGAAGCCAAAACTTTTATTCTTGTTATATATTGAATTAAACAGTTCTTACCCTAGAGCACCTGATTGGAATGGTCCTGCCCTCTGGGGCTGAGTCCACTTAGCCTACTGTCCAAATGACAGTAGATGGAATCAACTTCAGGAATAAATGAAGACACAATGAGTCAAGATTTACAGGTTCTTTGGTGCCTGTGCTTTTTGTTGTTGTTGTTGTTTGTTTTTATGTTTTATAATGTTTTAGAATTGAGTACAGTTAGCAGCATTTTGAGGGAGTATTTTTGCTAAGGAAGTGGGATCTATGCCATTAGAATATTTAAACTTGTCTTTGTATATAGGATGATATGAATCTATGGATTGTATATATAAATGTTAATTATTGGAATATTATAATGGCAATTAAAATTTTTATTTAACTTTTTTAATCTACTGTCTTCTAAGAATGGAGCTTAAACTTGAATTGAGAAGCATTTCCCTAATAATAAATAAAAATAAAATGTGAACCACAGATATAATTTTATTTCTTCTATTATTTGCACTAGGAAGTCCTAAAAACAGTTGAAGCTAGATGTGGTGGTATGCACCAGTAATCCCAGCACTTTGGGAGGCCAAAACAAGAGAAGCACAGGTTCAAAGCCAGCCTCAGAAATGACAAGTCACTAAGAAACTCAGTGAGAACTTGTCTCTCCATAAAACACAAAATATGGCTGGGGATGTGTCTCAGTGGTCCAGTGCCCCTGAGTTCAATCCCTGGTACAAAAAAAATTTGAAAATTTATTATTTTCAACAAGTTGAAATTCATTTTAACAAAATAATTGAATATATGAAGAATATTATTATATGACTAATACAAAATGACTAAGGAAAATAGCATACATATATTTGGAACTACTTTTTTAAAACTCACTCTATTTGAAGCCTCCAGCACATCTTTTGGGAGCAGTCATATTCCATTTTGGGATTAACACCATATCTGACCTGACAAATTTAAAAATTTAAAAAGCCTCGACCACTTCATTACATTCAAGAGTTTAGAAAATACTGTTTTTATTCAATATTTCTTCACAAAACAAAAGATCAGGAGTGACACTGCCCTAAGAAATAGAAAGATCAAAAAATGCAGGGTCCAAAGCAATATGATTGTTTCCCACCTAATGCTGGACACAGATCCATTCCCGTTTCAGATGTCATACAGCAGAAAAGGAAAGAATAGAGTCTCACATGTTGAAGGCTGCATGCCAATAGATCTTTCAATAGCCTAGACTCTAGAACTTAAATATATTAAAGACAAACATCTTATTTTGCCACTTTGCCCTTGACAAAGGTTGTGATTTCTGTTTTCTTATTTGATATGGTGTATTACCAGAATTTTAGTACCATTATGATGCATACATCTCTGCATATGTTAATAGAATCTAAATAGAGACCCAAACTTAAGTTAGAAGAAAAACAAAAAACAAAAAACTCAGTACCAGTAACACAACTGCTATTTTCCAGAAAATTTCCTCAGAACATGTGACAGAATCATGGTTTAAACTTATAATGCGTGTGCGAGTAAATTAATTGAGTTAGTTACTCCAAAGCTTATTAGATCATGATTGGGCTGGTTTATCATTTCACGCTGGCCTTATCTTGGTTTTTTTTTTGTTGTTGTTGTTGTTTATTTTGTTTTGGAGCGGGGGATATAGTTAGCTGATGACAGCTGAAATTCATAGGGTCAGCTATCAAAATCATAGAAGGCTTATTTCTCTGCTATGATAGCTTCTCCTGAAATGATGCCTTGTTATTTTTGAAATAGCAGAGTTTGAAAAGCAAAAGCATAAGAGCATAGGTGCCAGACTATGTACTTTCATAGTTACTGATTTGTATAAGCCACAGAAAATACCAAATATTAGATTCAAGGACTTAGAAAGAGTTTTGCATTTAAATAAGTGAAGATGAAAAATACATTTCCTGGTTTATAGATAACAGGTAAAATAAAAGATTTTTGATATTTTGGCACTATCATTCTACATCTACTTAAACATGAAACTTATATAGAAATTTGAAGGAAAGAAATATGTGTGAGTCCCCACAGCTTTTAAGCAGATTATGTAGAATTCAGAATCAACTCTGTATGACTTCAAATCCCAAAGAGCTTCACTAGACCACATACTATATAAAACTTTTTATTCTCTTAGGTTTTAGAAAAAGACATATCAAAAAATAAGGATCTATGTTCATATTTTGCTCTTTACCAGTTGGAATAATATCATCAAGAGTATGGTTCTGAAGCCACTGCAATGAGCTTAGAATCAATTTGAGAAATGGCTGAGGTCTGAATTTAGAATATCAGTAATCAACAACACATTTTTGTTATTTCTTATCATGTGAGATATGTCAAAATTCTGTAATGCATCACACTGGCATGGTGATAAAACATCGTATGAAATTATGAAGCAAAGACAGTTTCTATCTCCCAAGAGTGCTAAAAATAAAAAAGTGAAAATTTATAAAATGTACTGTGGGAGAGCATAGCATTTTAAAATAAGATACCAAACAATGCATTAAAACACCTGATGAGATTATTATCTGGGCATATCTATACAAGAACATGAGGTTCCATGGAACTTGTGTCAATACAAAAGAATTTGTAATTGATTCAAGGAGGAAACATATTTCATAATTATGATATATATGCATGGATAGAGCATTTTCTCAAATTTAATTGCAAGGAATTATTCAAATAGTCAAAAAAAAGTCCAAATATGAGTTATAGTAAAATAAATGAGAGACAAAAATGAATAAAAAACAAATAATAATTTAAATAAAAATCAATACTAACAGAAACTTGAGGTGAGCAAAGCCATCCTTCTTATTACAAGCAAGATCAGTGGTAGAGAGATAAAAATTCAGTCCAGCTATCAATTAGAAAGGAGACACTTATCCCAAATATTACTGATTGGTAACATCTCTGTTAAGAAATGAGAACAATTTCCAATAAATTGAATGAATAATATCTTCTTTCTTAAAAATATGTAAACTCACCCAATGTAATGGCACAAACCTGTAATCTCAGTGACTCAGGATGCTGAGATAGGTATATTATAAGTTCAAAGACAGATTTGGCAACTTAGCGAAGCCCTAAACAATGTACAAAGATCCTGTCTTTAAATGAAATATAAAAAGTTCAGGGGATGTGATTCAGTGGTGAAGTGTCCCTAGGTTTGATGCTCGGTACAATTTTTTTTTCTTAAATATCTTATGATTGAATTATTCTTACTGGTTGTTCTTGTTCAAGTCTCATAAAATTAAGTGAATTTTTCTACTGTGACATCGTGTATCTTAGTGACATTAGCAAATCGTATCACCTTAATCATGATAATCATGATATTTACTTGAAGTTTTAATTAGTCTATATAAGAATAAGATCTACCAATAAAACAATGAAAGAAAATAGAAAGTCTAGAAGTAAACTTCACACCTCTGCTCAATTTATTTATTTATTTAATTAATTGGGGACTGGATATTGGATTCAGGGGTACTTGACCACTGAGCCACATCCCTATCCCTATTTGTCGTTTTATGTAGAGACAGGGTCTCACCAAGTTGCTTAGCACCTCATTATTGCTGAGGCTGGCTATGAACTCACAATTCTCCTGTGTCAGACTCTCAAAGTGCTGGGATTACAGGCATGCGCCACCACTCCCAGCTCTCAATGATTTTTTAAAAGGCCAAACTATAATCCTTGTTCAATACAACACTGCATGTGACTATGTCGATTTAATTTTGACAAGTTTGCCAAAGGAATTAAATGGAGAATCAATAGTCTTTTGCACAAATAATGTTGATATAACTGCATATTCATGTGTAAAGAAGTGATATTGGGGACTGTAGTTTTACACTTTCCTAGCATGTGTGTTGCACTGAGTTTGATACTCAGAGCCACATATAAATAAATAAAATAAAGGTTAGTTGACAATATATATATATTTACAAAAACAGTAATATTAGATTTTACATTAAATTATGTCTCTAAATAAAGTACAAAAAAAAAAAAAAGGCTGGGGATTTGACTCAGTGGTAGAGTGTCCCTGAGGTCAATCCCTGGTACAAGAAAACAACAACAACAAAATAGAATAAAATAATAACATATTCATACTGCAGATTTAGCCATGGATTCTTAGTTATGCTTCAAAAGTATGTGTAAAAGTAATAAATTATACTTGAAAACACTTCTGTACAAAAAAATAACCTTACCGTGAATGTGAAAAAACAATTGTGAGGTTTATATTATTGTTTTCAAAATGCTATCCTAATCCGGTTTTTAACTTTATCTAGTGGCCAAGTTTTTTTTGTTTTTGTTTTTTCTTGAAAGAAACTGATTGAGCCCAGAACCCAAACAATTGTTTCTTTAGGCTGTCATATTCCAGTAACACAATGAACCTTTTATAATTACTCCAAGATAAGGAACCAAAAATCATAGAAACATTTTGTATATCCCAGAGCCCCTGAAATTATGCAAGCTGTTAAACTGATGATAATGCCTACAGTCTAGATTATCACCAGATATACCACCTGAAATATATAAATAGCTCCTACAGTTCTAACTTGTATTTTGTTCTACCTGTGAATAAAACAGTATGCGTTTCTTTTTGGCAGTATTCTTTTAAAATTTTGTCTATCCAAATTAAACTGGTTTATAGAATGTGAACAAAAATTATTAATTTTTGGAAAAAAGTCACCCTAAAATTGATGGAAAAGAAAAAAAAATTTACTAAGTGTGGACTGAATTTTAAAAATTATGCCTTTCTGGTAAGAAAGTAAAATTATCTACTTACTATGCAAATGACCTTGGAGTTTTCTAATTAAAACAAATAATTACTAGATGAACCAGCATTTACCTTTACAAATATAACAAATATAATTTAATATATAAAATTTAAATAATATATAACACTTACAAATATAGTTGTAAGTTATATATAACTGTAGTTGTAAGTTATATATATTAAAGTTAAGTTATATATATATGTTATATATATATATTTTAAATTATAAACTTTACAAAAATAACAAATATAAGTTCAGTTGTAACTTATACAAGAATGTTTATAGCTGACTTATTCATAAGTGTCAAAATACACGAAGTTAATGAATAAAAGAAAACTTGAATGTTCCTACAATAAAATATTATTTAGCAATATTATCTTTGTCTTACTGGAAATTGAACCTTAAACCTCATACAGGCTAGGCAGGAACTCTACCTCTGAGCTATAATCCCAGACATATTCAGCAATAATATTTCAGGAGAGTATATAACAAAGATGTACTTGGAAACATTAAGCTAATTTAAAGAAAGCAGTAAAAAATGCTATGTTATTGTACAATTAAAAATATGTGTAATTTTTTGAACTCATTAATTTAGAAAGCAAAAACTGAATTAGTCATTGTCAAGAGCTGTGTGAAAGAGAAAGAAAGAAGCAGCTGCTAGTGGGCATTAAATGATTTCTATCTCAAATAATTTTGGGGACTAAATGTTGGTGATGGTACACATGTGAATATACCAAGTGATTAAAAAAACCTTAAACGTGTACAAGAAATTGAAAATTAATTAGAAAAAAAATAAAATTTAATAAAAATTATAACTCTAAATGGTAATAAAGTTAATTTTAATTTTATAATCTTTTGTCAGAATAATAGATGGATATTATATACAATGCATAAACCAGTTAAGTCCCAGCCAGTAAAATAGGGAAATAAAAATGTACTGTTGAAAAAAAATAATCACTGATTTTGTATTATGAGTTCCACTTATATTTACATGAATATGCTATAGCTATAAGTATACATTTTTTATTTGTTGCTTATTTGTAATTTGTAATGAATATAAGAAAACCGTCTATATACCAACCACTATTGTAAAGATCCTGATGTTTTACTATACTTATGTAATTAAATGTGCACTTTTTGAGTGTTTGTGTGTGTGTGTGTGTGTGTGTGTGTTCAATGCTTGAGATCAAACAAAAGATTTTGCGCAAGCTGGTGAATGTTTCACTGTTTTATCACATCTCCCGTACAAATATATTTCTAATGTTGATTGCTTTTCTTTTTTTCTATTCTGATCTTTTGTTACACATACCAAACACAGGAGGGTGTTAGCACTGAACTACATCCCCAGCCCTTTATATTTGCTATTATGACCCAGGGTCTGGCTAAGTTCATTAGGATGGCCTCAAATTTATAAACTTCCTGCCATACCCTATCAGTCCTGGGATTGTAGGCATGTGCCATTATGCCTAGCTATTTATATCTCTGTCTGTCTATCTATCTATCTCTCTATCTATCTATCTATCTATCTATCTATCTATCTATCTATCTACATCTTTCTCTTTTAGTAGTGGGGATTGAACTCAGAGGTACTCGACCACTGAGCTATATCCCCAGCCCTATTGTGTGTTTTATGCAGAGACAGTGTCTCGCTGATTTGCTTAGCACCTCACTAAGTGGCCCAGGATTGATTTGTTGGAACAAAATAGTGTACAAGATAAATTGGAAAACTTATCCAGAGATTATATAGCTCAGTGATAAAGCACTACTAGGCTTGATCCTCAGTATAAAGAAGAACAAGAATAAGAATAATAATATAAAGTAGTTTTATAATGGACATAAAGTCATACAACCAAATAAAATACATAAGAGAAACTCTCTATTGTAAAGAAGAGAGCTACTAATTTACAAAAGTAATTTTCAAAGTAAAATTAAAAAAAAAAAAACAATTTCAACAGTAGCTGAGTTAACTTGGTAGATACACAGAATTTACAAAAAGAAAAAAAGCTGCTATCCTAAACATTCAACAAGAAAAATAACTGAATAAACTAAAAATCAATTATAGTTTTTCCTCAGCCTGTGTGAGGACTATTTTCAGTAAGTGAAAAACTAATGTGGAACTGAGTACATGGTAGACTGCAAGACATACAATTCTGAAGCTTTTGATTGCACCTGCAAAACGCTATAAATTGGGAAAATTAAACCAATAATAAATGTAAAAACACTTAAGTGTGCAGACAACCCCTATTCTTTTAAATATTTTTCTTCATGAACCCCCAAAAGTGTTTCAATAATGATAATAAGGAATCCTGAGAAGTTTTCCACATGATATGAGGTCTTCTTATCTTTATTTTTGTGGTACTAGGTATATACATACCATATATACAATTTCATATTGTTGTTTTCAATATGCATTAAGAAAAAATAAAAATGTTTATTTTTATTGACTTTGTCATTTTGTTTTTACCTTTCCTTGTCTGTTTTTTGTTTTTTTTGTTTGTTTGTTTTTTAATTTTTGGATCAGTAAATATAAGTAGTATGTAATCATGTTGCAGTTTTTTTCCATCAGTTTTGCTGGGCTGCACTCTTCATGCTATCACAATGAAAGTGCCTCAAATAATCATATTTTAATAAATGTATACTGAGTGACTTTTGAGTATTATTCTAATGAACACATTGCCATGACACATTAACTACTAAGCAGAATTAAACCAAAACAATTCGCAATCACCTATAAATAAGTCACACCTTTATATCCTTTATAGGCTTTTCATATGTAATAATGACCCAATGAAATTAAATAATTTTTTTAGATGAATCCAAAAGGTGTCATTGTTCTGCTCATCATAAATTAACTACATTGCAATTATACAAGACTGGAAAAATATAAGCTCATTTATTTTCATTTACAACATAGCTACAAAAATTGTAAATGCTATAAAACACAGTCAAGGAGACAAAATTAACATAATGCTATATCAGATAG
Source organism: Geosciurus inauris (assembly GCA_004024805.1). Classification (NCBI taxonomy): domain Eukaryota; kingdom Metazoa; phylum Chordata; class Mammalia; order Rodentia; family Sciuridae; genus Geosciurus; species Geosciurus inauris. Next base: position 22,677 of record PVHX01016758.1, read on the forward strand.
TTTATTTAGTAAATAATACTTAAAGATGATAGAGAACATGACATGAAAATTTTGCTAGCACATTGATAGATATCTATTCTCTGTGAATTTATCTTTTCTAAGTGCAATATAGTTATATGTACAAATTCAAATAACTTCAAATAAAAAGATGAAAGACATAGTTGGGCGAGGTGGTGCACAACTGTGATCCCAGCAGCTTGAGAGGCTGACTCAGGAGGATCCTGTGTTCCAAGCCAGCCTCAGCAAAAGCAAGGTGTTAAACAACTCAGTGAAACTTTTTATAAAAATAAAATACGAAATGAGAGTGGGAATGGGGCACACTGGCCAAATGCCTCTGATTTCAAACCCCAGTATTAAAATAAAAAAAGATGGAAAAAGATGCAAGACCTGTAGGACATACATTTTGTCCTCAAAAGCATTTGATGCAGCATAAATTTATTTTTTATGCTGAATATTCTAGTTTAGCTTCTTTTTTTGTGATTTTACTTCTAGTTGGTGCCTTGTAACTTAGAATAAATGGCAACCAAAAGTAGCATTTTAATTTCATTGAGCATTGCTGAGAAATAATTATACAGATACTTGCCTGACCCTGGCTACACCCAATAGCCCAGTTACTGATGTAGAATACATCATGTGGACTCAGCATCAAACCAATTTAAACCTTCATATTTAAGCTTAAAGCCACAGTATTTTTTCTTTCAAGTCTAAAGTCACTCTTTTAAGTTAATTTGTAAGAACAGTCATAGTTGCTGGCTAATTTTTTGCATGAGAAATAAAAGTGTCAACTTTCCATTATTCAATTGAAAATTAAGAAACACACAATATATCCTATTAGAAAATATACAACAAGGGGTTATATGTGTAACTCAATGGTAAAGTGCTTGTCTAGTATGCATGAGGCCCTGAGTTCAATTCCTGGAAACATAAAAACTATTATAACAAAAAATACATAAAAAATAAAATTTTCTCAGTGGTCACCATCACCGTCCCAATCTTTTTGTTGGCTTCCACTAATTCAATTTATTTTTATTCAATTTATCACATTTACATTTGTGTTAACTTTGAAAATATCTTCATAAAGCAAAATTTTATCTCATGGTAAGTATGATGAGAATAAAACAATACTAAGAGTGCAAAAACACAAGATATTCCCAGAACCTCTTACAAGATAAAATCATAAGTCAAAGACTGTAATTCCAGTGGACAGCTAAGGATGCTGTGGTAGGAGTATTGTGAATTCAAAATCCACCTCAGCAACAGTGAGGTGTGAAGGAACTCAATGAGACTGCCTCTAAATAAAATACAAAATAGACCTGGGATGAGTTTCAATGGTCAATTTCCTCTGAGATTAATCCCCAGTACCTAACCCTAACTCTAACCCACCAAAAATGTCAAAGACTTAAATGGGAAACTGAGAAGACTCCAATATCTATGAGCTACAAAAGTAGAGGATGAGATGCTAATCTTGACCAAATCACATTCACTTAATGAAGACATGATACAAAAATCAGCCAATGAAATACTCAGGTTTCAAATACTCAGTTGCCAAAATGTAAAACCAACCTAGATGCACTTCAATAGAGGGATGGAGAAAGAAAATGCTACATATACAAAATGGAACATTATTCAGCTTTAAAAGAGAATAAAATTATGGCATTTGAAGTTAAAGGGGTAAAGATCGAGAATATCATGCTAAGCAAAGTAAGCCAATCCTGTAAAACCAAAGGTTGACTGTTTTCTCTGAGAAGTGGATGCTAATCCATAATGGAGGGGACATGGGATGAAGGTAGAATCTTTGGACAAAGGGGAGGGAGTAAAAGAGAAGGGATTGTGAGTAGAAAATATGGGGAAATTAGAGAGACACCACTACTGTCGGTACATGTATGATTGCAAGAATGGTGTGTCCCTGTTTGGTGTACAAGTAGAGAAGCAAAAATTTGTGCTCCATTTGTGTACAATAAATTGAAGAACATTCTGCTGTCATTTATAACTGATTAGAACCCACAAAAAATGAATTTAAAAAATACCTAGTTTTCAATTAAGTAGGCAAAAAAAAAAAAAAAAAAAAAAAAAAAAAAAAAAAAAAAAAAAAAAGCTGAAAAGGTATCAGCCACACACTAAAATGTAGAAATTAGGAGGAATCAGGACATGTATGAAACCTCTTTTTGTGAATACCTAGGTTTTTATTTCCAGATTATAAAATGTATCCCCATCAGGTTCATAAAGATATCATTATTAAGGCAGAAGTTATCAGAAATAACTAAAAGCAAAAAGAACATCTTAGTATTTAAGATGAAGCATAAAGTTTCTCAAGAAACACCACATAATTCTCATCACAAGAAAGCTAGTATTAAGGGAAAAATCACAAATAAAATTACATATTAATCAGAAATTAACACTGCCTAATCAAGCTATTGCTGACACTCAGAAAAGTCAGTGAAGTTTCAATCAACCCCAGCAGTTTTGGACAATGTTTTGATAACTACTACTTAATGCTGATCACATTATCATGATGGAAATTTGATCACACAGACAATTTAATTTGCAATGATGTCTGATTTTCTACTGCTGCTAAAAATAAAGAAACACTTGGAATATCAAAATAAAATAACCAGAAATTATTTACTTACAGTTAAGGATAAGTTTAATACATTTATCCTTTTTAGTGTGACTAACTGTGAATGGACTCATATCAAAGTGATAAAAGGGCCATACCACCACTAAAGTCTCCAAGAGAATTATTCTTTGCATTTTCTCAAATCTAATGGCTTCTGTTATTCCTTTGCTTGTGACTACAATTTATTCACTTCTGTGTTAATGGAGGCCTCAAAACAAAATAGATAAGGCCCTCTTATAGGAAAGATGGTGGTAACCAATCAGGAAACTGCACTCAAACCTCTCAGAGTCTTGGAACCATATTATAGAATATAGAAGACCCTCTATAGGACTGTTCTTCCAAACTTTATTTGCAAAGATAGATAAAAGTCAGTTCATTGCAAAGTATGTGTGACGCTGAGTCTCTTCCTCTGCAGACCAGAATAGGTAGTCAGAGCCACAAATAGGAGTTAGGGACAGGACATCATAGGACATAGCTGATAAAATCTTAAAAACAAAACAAAACAATAAATTAAGAGAGTACCACACTCACATAAGCTCATTTGAGAAAATTAAATTCAGATGAAGAAGAGAGGTTAGAGACATATCCAGAGGGATTTAATTGTATTATCTTTTTACTAAATTCCTATTAATGTTTTCCACAATTATAGAATTCTGGATCATGTCACTTACTACTTAATATTTTAAATGTTATCATTATTTTCCATCTGTAGTGCATGTGGAACACTTCTATTTACCAATTAATTGTTCTCTCTCTCTCTCTCTCTCTCTCTCTCTCTCTCTCTCTCTCTCTCTCTCTCTATATATATATATATATATATATATATATATATATATATATATATGTATGGGTATGTGCATATGTTTTTCTCACATTTCCAAGATTCTTCCTTGCAAATTTCTGATATTTCCTCCCTGAAATGCATTTTTTGTCATTTCAGGACAGGGCATATGAATGCTCAATTCCATGTAGTTGGGAAAGATAGAACAATTACAAGGCTTTCCTTCATTTGGCTAATTTTCCACTAGAATTAAAGATCAACAATAGTGCTTTTAGACTTAATTCTCATTTACTTTTCTCATACAGAGTGCTTTAATATGTAAAAAAGTACAATAAATTATATTTTTTTAAAAAGTAAAACATTTAGAGTCACTCTTGATGTGCTAGAGGGTTCCAAAAACCTAGAACATTTGTTCTGACACCATTTTACCCCTGAAACATCTGGATCACATTTTCAGTTGAATATTGGTATTATGCATCCAATGGAAGTTATTTATTGTCTAGGACTATTTCCTTTTTATGCCTCCAATAGGCTTTTAAATGTGGTGATTGGATGAATGTTTATAATCATAATTTTCAACACAGCATTGACCTGTCCAATAACAGGAGACATCTATATTCTGAACACAAGAAAGAAGATACTTCACCAATCCCTAAAGAGGTGAAAAAATAATTCTGGGGAAAGAAAATAAGAGTTATTTATTAAATTGTTTTTTAAAAATATTGTAGTTGGTAATATATTACTGCACTAGGAAAGAGTGACATAAATCGAATTTTAATTTTTAAAGTTGTAATTGATTACTTTAAAGAGAGTATAAAAAGCTGGGTATAGTGCTGCATGCCTTTAATCCTGGTTAGTGAAATGCTTAGGGAGGAGGTTTATGAGTTAAAAGCCATACTCAGCAAAAATGAGGTGCTAAGCAATTCAGGGAGACCCTGTCTTTAAATACTATTCAAAATACTGCTGGGGATATGGCTCAATGGTCATGGATCCCTGAGGTCAGTCCTCAGCACCACAATTAAAAGAAGGGGATTTGTAGTGTACATGCCTCTAATACCATCTATTTGGGAGGCTAAGGCAGGAATATTGAAATTTCAAGGTCATCCTGGGCAAGTTACTAAAAAGCTGTCTCAACATTTGATTCAACAAATGATTGAGATATAATTGAACGAAATGCAACTCTTGGTTACAATCTTTAGAACCGTAAAACAGAGGAATTACATCTTTTCAGAGTTAAACAAAATATGTTAAAAATTTATGAAGCTATCAACATTAAAATAAAAAGGTACAAGCCGGGCTTGGTGGCGCAAGCCTATAATCCCAGCATTTAGAGAGGCTGAGACAGGAGAATCACGAGTTCAAAGCCAGCCTCAGCAACAGCGAGGTGCTAAGCAAATCAGTGAGACCCTGTCTCTACATAAAACACAAAATAGGGCTGGGGATGTGGTCCAGTGGTCGAGTGCCCCTGAGTTCAATCTACAGTACCAAAATAAATAAATAAATAAATAAATAGGTACAAAGAAAAGTGACAGAGTGAGAGAACTAGACCTTACATATATAAATATACACTTTTAATAAAAAAGTAAATGATATAACAAAAGAAAAGCTGTCAAAATAATTGAATTGCCATTTTAAATATGTTTTCAAAAATAAAAAATCTTAAGATCTTAAATTAGAGAAATAGAAAATAACATTACATATAAAATACACAGTATTAATGAGGACACAAAATGAATTTTCATGAAATACAGATGGAGTGCAAATTGCTTTTATCTATTTTTGAAAATTGTTTAATATGTAATGTATATAACACACATCAAAATCTTTCATGGACCTATAAAAATTTCTGTACTTGTGAACCATGATAACATCTAGTTATTGCTTCATACAGTTGAAATATCAAGGCTATGACAAAAGAGGAGGTACGTTCAAAAAGAAACAAATACTAAAGTTTGAGAAAAAAAAATTTTAACTCCCAGACACATATTTTGTTTTATTGCATGCACTTTAACAGAACAAAATACTACATAAGTACTATATAGAAGTAATATCTGTGTTATATATCACTAGTATAGTGGCTTTTAAGAATATTTCTCTTAAAAGTATTTCTCTTAAAAGTATTTCTCTTAGGGGCTGGGGTTATGGCACAGTGGTAGCGTGCTCACCTAGGGCATGTGAGGCACTGGGTTTGATCCTCAGCACCACAAAAAAATAAAATAAACATATTCTAAAAAATAAAAGTATTTCTCTTAGTACTACATATTTGTAGTGCTAATTACAAAATAGAAATTTGTAGAAAAACATAAAATACCTAAACATTCTGTGTATTTAAATAAGCCTTATCATTGCAAAGCCAGCATTTTTACCCCAATGTAAAGTATTATATTTCCCATCAAACTTTTAGCATGCTTTTCTTTTAATCAAAAAAGGGATTAAGCCAGGCATGGTGGTGCATGTCTGTAATCCCAGCACTTTGGGAGGCTGAGACAGGAGAATCATGTGTTCAGAGCCAGCCTCAGCAACAGTGAGGCACTAAGCAACACAGTGAGACTCTGTCTCTAAATTAAACACAAAAATAGGGCTGGAGATGTGGCTCAGTGTTCGAGTAACCCTGAGTTCAATCCCAGGTACCAAAAAATAGATAGATAGATAAAGGGACCAAAACATTGTTTTTCAAAATTTATCTGGGAATAAAAGTATGTAAAATATCCCTAATACTGTAATTTAGAAGACCAAATAAGGTAATGATTTTTTGTGACACTAATGCATGTTATGAATCTATATTGCAATAGTACAGATCAATGAATCATAACATGAACCAAATCTGAATCCATTAGTATGTTAAATTTTTGTATTGTTAAGAGCAATACAAAGGCCTACATATTTCCAACCACATGAAAAGTAGCATTAGATGTGAACAGATAAAACCAATCTATCCAAATTTAGAATTGTGGACTGGTGGCATGGTTCACAGGTGAGTGTTTGCAGAATGTTCAATGTACTGGATTCAAATCTTAGCAACACACAAAAAGGTAGATGTTAAGAAAGAATAATGTTAAAAATAAAGCAGAATACTAAAATCCTGGACTCTCCATTCATCTATAAATACAGTTAATAAAAAGCTACTCATGCTATAAATGTCTTTTTGGCAAAATTATATATGAGTATTGACTTAGATATATTGGACAATTTAGAAAATATCTCCTTTAATCAGCAGGAAAACCTGGAGTACACTGGACTTTAGTTCTATCTTGAGCAAAGTCTATATTTAAAATCAAATCCACAACAGGCAGCATCATTCTCAGGAAAGACAAACGTGGGAGGATTGATAGTATCTAATGCATAGAAAATGTGGTAAATTTCTATGGCCATGTAAATTTTTACAGGTATTACATCACCTAAAATCAATGCAGAAAAATAGCCAAATTTCAAGCTGTCAAATTGTCCAAAACGAAATTTACCAGCATATTTTCCCAACTGCTTTTTGCTGGCAGATGAGCTGCTTTCTAGCTTGTATTGTGTGTGCAATAGAGGGAAATACAGTAAATTACTAATAACCTGAGTTAGATTTTAACACTTCCTAAGCCCTTCCCAAACTCTGCTCACCCCAGTAATAACTCCAAAACTAAAAATTTCTCCTAGAAGGAGTTGGTTTATGCACCGAGTTTCTCAACATTAACATATTTTGTTCAACTTACTATGACCTAATGTTTTAACCTCTGGAAGCAAAGGTGACTGAAGATGTGCAAATATAGATAGATTGCAAATGAATAAATTTACATTGTTTTTCCAAAAATTTTATGGACTGTGATACCCATCAGTAATTCAGAAAAGAGATTAGAAAACACAGATCCCTATTTATTCCCAATAAATCTTTACAAAACCCTCCTGTGCTGGCTACTTTACATAAACTTGCCTCAGATATTTAATTCATCAGTCAAATAGATTAGCTGCACCCTGTGCAGTGCTATTAGAATTACTGTTATAAAAAATTGAGACCCAGCTGTGGAGGCACATGCCTTTAATTCCAAAGGCTTGGGATAGTGAGTTCAAAGACAGCTTTAGCAGCTTAGCAAAGTTCTAAACAACTCATTGAGACCCTCTCTCAAAATAAAACATAAAAAGGACTAGAGATGTGGCTCAATGGTAAGAACCACTGGATTCAATTCCAAGTACAAAACCAAAGGAAACAATACAAATAGCGGAAAGATAATGGGGACTCCAGGGTACATTAGTATATAAACATATTGGGACAATATAAATTCAATAAATATATGTTGAATAAAGTTTTATGGTTCTTCAACCCTCAAAATTGAAATGCCATATAATCCATTAATAATTATTTGGGGAATGGGGCAAGGCTGTACATGCCTATACTTCTAGTGGCTTAGGAAAATAAAACATAAGGACCTCAAGTTCAAGACCAATGTCCTAAGAAACTGAGTGAGAACATATCTCAAAAAAAGGGGAAGGGACTAGAATATTGCACAGTGGTAAAGTGGTCATAGGTTAATCTTCAGTACCTAAATAAATAAATAATAATTCTGGGTAAAAACGATGCCACACATACAGTAACAATATTCTGTTTATATATCTAAAGTCACTGGGGTTCTTTTGTCAAGAAAATTACTGCACTTCCATTTTTATTGTAGCTGTATTCACAGTATATAATAAAAGGAAACAAATCAAGTGCCTTTTACATGAAAGATGTGTCAGAGATTTCTTCCAGCTGTAGAGCATCTAACTACACACTTATAGTTCAAAGTATTCCATAGAAGGTAAAACTTAGATTCTGATATTTTCTAAATACTCCAGAGAATTTGTTATTTGTGGGCACCTTATGTCAGACTGTTCTAAAACTCAGGACTAGGTAAATATGCAACATTGGAATGATGACACAACACACAGTAAATTCTTTAGTGGGGAACCTTATCTCAGAAACTATGATAACTAAAACAAGAGTTTGAGATACAACTAGATTCTTTACTTCACTGATGTCTGGGTTATTGATGCAATCCAAACAGATATTGGGAAAGTGTTAAGGCTAATTGTTAAAATATATGTAAAATGGGTATTAAAAATATACCAGGTTATTCACATGATTTTTTTTCCTTCAGATTCACTGTGTATTAATTGCAAAGGCAATTAAATTTTCTGCAATTTAAATTAAAGTCTATTTCCACTTTGATTTTTCTGCCATACCTAGACAAAGAAGTTTGCTAAACTTTTTCAGATGTTTTTACAGGTCATTTTAATAAATTTTCTACCTAGGGAGGAAAAATTCAAATGAGAACCCCTTACAAATTTTTATAAAAAATTCTTAATTGGGACATGGTAACTATACTATTATTTATAGTTTTGTAATATCACCAATTTTTTTCTTTGCTTTTTTCTCATGTTAAGGCTTAGAAGGATAAAGCAACATATTTTAAAACTGTCCTTCAGTTTTTGGAGAAAAAAATTACAAATAAATAATTTATTTAAAATGAAACACAGGAAAATGGTAATTGATAATGTTGAAACTGGAATTTTGAGATGAAACTAAATTTCTCACTTCATCAATTATACCTGAGTTGTTATTTCATACATTTTAAAGAATGAAAGCTGTGGACACTCAGGAAAGTTAAGAGTAAACAGAGTAGGATATGTTTAAGCAATAGGAGATAAAACTTCCACCATGATGGAGAGGGCATAATAGGAAAAAAAAAAAAACCCACAAAAACAAACAATTTGTTATCCCAGCTTACGTGTTTATATATGGTTTTGGGCAGAGAATGGGGAAAATCGATTTAAAATAGGTATTGAAAAAAAACATCCTGACTACCATCTGGGTTCACTTCTCTTCTTTCTGTGACCCATCCTCCTTCCAGTAACTACCATTCTCATTCACCTCTGGGACAAATAATTTGGTTCAAGGTGTTCCACAAGTAAGCTTCAAGGATTTTTAAATTTGAGATAGGCCTTAGTGGTGTTTATTAATATATTTACCAGTTAGCCTTCAGGTGTGGTTAAATAGGGCCCATTATCCTGACTGCCTGGTCATTTTACTATCTATAATTTATTTTTATTCAATGTGAACAGGAAACCTAGCTTGGGGAATATGAACAGAGGGTTCAAAATTCAGGGATTTATTCTCAGACCTACAAAGAGCTAAGCTCGTGTTCTGGATTTGGTTATGACTATTGTTTGATATACTGCTTCACATACACTTATAAAACTCAGTAGTCCTGATAATTGGGATTTTATTTCCAGCCTCAGCAAATTAGTTAGGCCCTAAACAACTCAGTGAGTCCATGTCACTAAATAAAAATATATAAAAGGCTGGGAATGTTGATGAGAAAATAGCACCCCTGGTTGAATTTCTAGTGCAAACGAACAAACAAACAAACCAAAAATATCTCAGGATAAAAAAGCACAGGGACCTGTAAATAACACAGTCCTATCATGCAGGAACACAACACATGGAATTGTCATTCTCTCCTGATGGTTAGCTCAGTCTTCATCACACAATCTGGAAACAGGCTGGGCTAGTGGCACATTAATGCTCCCATAGGGCTTCAGGAAAGTGGTGGAAATTATACAATTATGTAACAAAATGCCCATTATATCAACTGCTAATCTAAACTTTACTAATCAGAAGTTACTGAAGGCTGAGCTGCTGCAGAGAGGCCCTCTGACCCACAGACTCTGGAGAGGACTATGAGTCTCTAGACATGATTTTTAGTTCCTGCTATTGCCAGTCCTGCCAGCTTTAAACAGCCTTTCTACCCAGTCTCAAGACTTTTAGGTAGGTTTAAGGCAGCTAAGGAAAACAAAACTCTGGTCAGCCTGCATACATGAGAGAACAGTCAATCAGACACCAGAGGATGAGCAGCTACTAAATACTATCAATCAGCCAGTCCCCTGACCAACCCCAGGAAGACACAAGACTCCCCAAAACTTTCCTTTTCTGTCCCAAGCCCTCATTTTCTTACTCCAAACCCATAAAATTTTTAAACCATCTGAGCCTGAGTGTGATTTCTCCCAGACCCACTCTGTTGGATGGTGTAGTCTCACCCTGGAGTGTATATCAAAAAAGTCTTGCTAAGCAGTTTTAATTGGCCTCCTTTCAGTCATTGTTATTTGACCTTACAAAGATAACAATAAAAAATTATTATTTCCTGGATTTCAGGGTGCTTAATGTTCTCCTATGGTTTTTTAGCACCTGTGTAGCACAGAAACCTGAGGAGCTTGATCTAGGAAAGGAAGCCTAGGAAAAGATTCAAAGAATTGCAGGCTTCACACACAAAGGAAACACAGTTGTGGAAGCCTTCTCCCTCTTCACTGGCTGTGTGTTTATTGGACAATTCTCACCTAAGAAACTAATTGTACAAGGCTTCAGGCATTGCCTGAAAGTGAGCCTATTGGGCCTACTGTTTGAGCAAAAGTCAATTTTATACAAATGAAAAAAAATAGGGTCAGATTAACAGGTTTTCGTCTGCTCCGTTTTCATTGTGAAGAGACTGGGAATCAGACATATGGACTGGGAATCAGATATATAAGTCCCATGATAGATGGATAGATAGAAAGAGTCCTGAGAGAGGATCTCAAATTATCCTGAGATGGCTTTTGAAGAAATGATATTGTAAGTCATGCACCACACCTCTTGAATCATTTTTTAAAAAATTTCTGTGAATTATATTAAGTGCCGCAGGATGAAGGTACTTTAAGGCAGTTTCCTCCCAATATTATCATCTACCCCATACAGAAGTGCATGTACATTTATAAGGCTAAATACATTTGTGGATATATATACATATTTTTAGAAATGTAAATGATATCAAAATTATGTTAAATTTTTGTTTAACTTTTCTGTTCTCTGGTCTTATAAGAAAACAGCTTATGCTTTAAACTCATCAACAATTCCCTGAGGGAGTAATACCCCCACAAAAAGTGAGGCATAAGCATAATTTTAAAGATTCTAGTATTAATATTAAAAATAAAATTAAAAAAGGTGAAGGGTGTCAGGTCTTCAGATATGTCAGTAGCCCAGACTCTGGAGTGTAAACAAATTAAAGAAAAACTTTTGCAATTTGTCCTTGAGCCTAAAGGTAGAGTTGTGTTTTATGTTTTCTTCATTGGAATGGGGTACTGTGAGAATATTAGCATAAATCAAATGCTTGTCTATGTCTACACATATTTTTCTATAATTCAATACAGCCCATAAGTAGAATCAACTTTAAATTTAAAAGGATAAAAATTAAATCACTACCTAAAAGACATCTGCTCTTTTCTATATGATTTCTGTACAATATGTGATTGAATTCTGGCATCCAGACTATAGTGTATCATTGTATTTCCCTTGAAAATTCATGTGTGTAGTGTGTTCTTGGACTGATTCCATCAAGTTCAGCTCCTGAAGGTCTTACCTCTCTCAGCGTATTTGAAGCCATAACTACTTTCATACCCTTCTGATAATTCAATGTGGATTCTGCTGGCTCACCTCTAAACATTTTTACAGATTTAACTTGCATGAGAAAGTAAATAAAAGTAAGACTTGTGGTTCTTTATGTCAGTCCCTAAATAATGTTTATGTGTATTTACTATCCATAAGTATATAGTATAAGCTACTCCGTGACGTGTTTAATAAACACGCATGATTAACATCTGAACGGATGACAAGATAGTTTTAGCTACTGATGTATAGCAGTATCAATTATATCAAAGCATGCCCTGTATGACTATTTTTAAATGTTTTATTTGTTAAAGGTTCATAAACTTCTAGATATCATCTTTCAACCTGGGCATGCTACTGAGCTGTATTCATGAAGCTTTCTTGTGTTTAGCTGGGGATATAAAAATAAGCTTTCTGCAAGAAAAAATAAGTAGAAAATCAAATGAAAAATAAATGAGTACAAAATCAAAGTGACATTTGCAACTGCCACCATGGCCATACAAAATCCCACAATTCTCCATGCTCTTTCTTTTCCCAGCTATCTGTGATGTTGACAAGCTAAGATGCATAGAAAGCTATGCTTGTGATAATAACGTTTCTTTCATCCCAGTCCAATAACATCCAATTATGCTATAAAGAATACATATTCTTTCCAATTTCTTCTCTTTTATGAATTGCTACTTAAATAAGAAGGAGATTTCTCAGCATAGTTAATATTGCCTAGACTGCTTCTATGAATGCATGGTGTAAATTGTTTTGCAAAAGGCAAATAATTGCACTTGGTATATAATAAGTGAAAAATTACAGTAGATATAAATATATATTTTCCCCTGGCCTGTTTATGTGTTTGATGTGTGTATATCCAAATGTTAAAAAAAAAAAAGGTTTTATTAACTTGGCAAGTGTTGGCCAAGTTGAATGTGTTTTAAATTTATTGAAGGTGCATGAAGAAAACTATTCTCCAGGCTTTTTCTCATGACCAATTGGAAACACATAAACCCAAACCTTCATTAAATGTATAGAATATATTTAGGAATTTTTGTTTGGACTATCAGATTATACTGAAAAATATGAACCAAACTTTGAAATTTTGAGGTTGGCTCCAATATGTCTTTTATCACCACTGGAAAATTGACCTAACTGATAGTAGTCATTTGTTTACTTTAAATCTTTATGTTTCAATCATTATCTTGTTTCCTTTTAAACCCAAATCATCGTGGTTCAGCAGTGTTGTGTGTTTATTTCTTTTTATTTTCTTTAAATTTTACTTAAGGTCCCAAATTTCATTTTAGAATCTGAAAACTAAAGCGTTTTTAAGCCTGAATATATAAATTCTATGACTTATGCACATCCCTATTCTACCAGTTTTAGTATCCAATTGTTTCCAATATTTTTCCTCATTTCTAAGAGCCACTTTTATCATTAATAAAAGGAAAAATTACTACTAGAAAATTTACAACATTTCCCCAATCTAAATATAAAGAAGTCTATTGAAAGTAAATTGATTGACATACAGTGATTTTGTGTAGGTAGCCTAAGCCCAAAACCACAGGGACAAGAGCTGGACCATCTAAATGTTTGCTTTAAAAACAACTTTAGCTCTTCAAAAGACCCCAGGAACAAGCAAAACAGCCTCTCTCTCTCTCTCTCTTGTTTTCTCCTTTAGTCATGTCTTTTGATCTTTTTACCTCTCACTCCTCTCCTCCTTTTCTACTAACTAAACATCTTTCTTTCTTCCTTTTTAGAAGGTTGTTCTGGTTTTCTTAGGCTCAGAGAAAGTGGTGCCACCTCCAGTGTTCCTTCTTTGCAGACTGAAGGATGAATGAGTTTTCCAGATAATTCCTCCTTTGCCTTCTCTTCATGGTGATACTTTTCAGAGGGTTACTCAGATCAGGTAACATTCTCTTAGAATGTTAACTATCTAAACATTTGATGATGACTAAGAATGAAATCTGTGCCTGGTGAAAAAACATGTAAAATTGAGATAGAATATATGTTCAATAAATCACTGTCCTGAGCAGTACTCAGTTAAACATGAGGATTGTTATGAGACCAACTATCACCGAGGCCTCAGCAGTGTATTATGTTATGATCTATTGATGATCTCACAGAATCCAGGGAACTAGACCATGTTTACAGTAATGTAGCTTTGCTAATGCCCAACATCTAAAGTGGTGCCTATTTTACAGTAGAAATTCTATTAACTTGAACTTTCATACATTGCATTTGATCCCAAAATTAGAGATTGATATATATTAAACAATGAAAATCCTTCCATGTATCTATGAACACTGCATTAGCAAAGCTCCCCAGTGGTGAGGATAGGGAAGAACCAGAGAGAGTCAGGCTCAGAACTATGCTTGACTTTAAAAAAAAAAAAGCTATATATCATAATTACCGTTTACAGTATGTAGAATACTAGGTGAAATTCAGTTGAGATGTGGGTATGGATCTGAGAACATCTCATCATCCATATACCCCTGGAGCCATGGGCAAGGGTTGGTCCTATTGTATTGGTTTTCTACTGTTTCCACAGGAAATTAGCAAAGGTTTGTCATTTAAAATATAAGTGTATTATCTTCTCATTCATGAGTTCAAAATCCTATTATAGGACTTCAGACCTAAGCTCAAATTGTCACTAGGGCTGCTCCTAACTGGAGGTGCAAACTTGAACATATTTCATTTTACTACTGCAGTTTTCATAGCTGCCAGCATTCTTAGCTATTGTTCATGTACTTAATATTTATGAGGCACCAGCCAAACACCTGATTTCATAGTCACAGCTCCACTATGGCCACTGGTTTTTGTTTGTTTGTTTGTTTGTTTGTTGGTGCTTCTAATAAAAGCCAATAAACTTGACAATTGACATGACTCAGAAAAATCTTCCCATTTAAAATTTTTGACTTCTCATCTGAATTATGTGTTTGCATAAAAGCTCACATATTAAAAGTTCCCTGGGGTTAGGTTTATATTGGTGGGCGTGGTCAAAAGAGAGGGTTTGTTTGTTCTTCATTGTCCTATACCAAAATAAAATCACAATGATTCAGAAAGATTTTGTGTATAGTAGAATATAGTAATATAAGGGTGGAAACTTGGACTGTGCCTGCAGCTCAGTGGCAGATCACTTGCCTAACACGAGTAAGACACTGAGTTTGATCTTTAACACTACATAAAAATAAACAGATAAAATAAAAGCATATTTTTCTCTCTACAACTACATTTAGAAAGATATTGGAAGCCTGAAATTGAGAAAAAAGTTGAAATAAATTTCATAGCTATTATGTAAATATATTGAATAAGCAAGCAAAGAAAATAAAATGTCATTTGAAAATTAAACACTAACAAAAACAATAAAATGTCATTTTAAAAAAGAAAGTTTCACGCTATACAACTCAGGCAAACAGATTTAATAAAAGATAAATCCGTGGGAGGATGACAGAGCAATTACAAGTAAAGACAATTAGGAGATTGCAGCTCTGTAAAATAGACATGTTAAATAAGTTTATATGATAATAAATAACACACTTAAATCCCAAAAGAAGTAAAAGAAAAATAAAGTTAATATTTGGTAGATAAATTTAGATATGGTGAAGAGATTAAACATAATTTAACACTTTTTTTTTTGTACAGAAAATTAAAACCCGATGTGATTAATGACCTCACCATTTCCCCAGCATTTTTTATATTTTATTTAGGAACAGGGTTTCACTAAGTTACTTTCTTCCTCAGCCTCCCAAGTGGTAGGGATTACAGGCATATGCCAATGTGCTATCCAAAGAAAACATGTTTGAAAGATAAAACCAACGTATGCAATAAAGTGGTAATTACAGCTTCTGACTGAAGTAAGTTAACAATTGAACTGTATAATTTCCAAAATAAATGGAAATTTCACATTGGAAGAAGAGCCCAATTTTCAGTGCCAGAAGTCAGGAGAATCTTGACCATACCATGTTCAAATTAGGGTTGATATGTAACAAGGTGGGGATTGATGGATCCAATTACATCATTTAATTTTCAAGGAATGATGTTATGATCTTGATTTCCTTAAATTCTTGCAAAAACCTGCTGCTGCACACTATTTTTCCATCTTTTTCTGTCTCACTAGATGTTATAGCACTATTTAAACTTTCCATCCTTATCTGTCTCACTAGATGTTATAGCACTATTTAAACTGCTGTGGTATCTCCACATGAAGACATTCAGTTATGTGCTTTTGCCCCATCTGTTCCTCCTGTTTTGAAAAACACACATTAGATACTGGAATATAGTATCACTGTGTTGAGTGCAGTCTATTGTTTATTGTACAACGTAAACATTTTCTAGTCAAGAATTTGGAGGACTATACCTGATCTCACATGGTACTAGTTTCCCAGAGCACTTTTTCTTCTTCTTAATTGTATATGAAACCTATCACTTTATTTTACTTATTTATTTTTATGTGGTGCTAAGGATAGAAACCTGTGCCTCATTCCCGCTTGCCAAGCACTCTACGACTGAGCTAGAGACCCAGCCCCTCCAAGTGCACTTTTTCAACCAAAAAGACATACGTGGATAATCATAAGGTTTTAAGAACTAACACAATAGTCAATAATGTAGTGCTCATGAATCTTATTTGAAAATGCATCCAAAATTATGAGCTTCACCATGAAATTCATCAAACCAACTAATGACTTTAAAAGTTTCTTATAAAAGTAAAATAAAAAGACTGAGGTAAGCATTGAATCTACATAAAAATGAAGAAAATATAAAAACTGTGATTGGATAAAATAATGTAAATTTTGAAAAGTTTTTAAAAGTTACAGTTAATTACAAAACAAGAAGATGTTCACAGAGAAAGTAAAATAAGTAAGATCTTCCTCATTAATCTCAGGCTAATACTAAGTTCATTTATATTATCAAATACAAATCCATTTTTAATATAAAAATAGAAAGAGGAAATATAAAAATTATACTTAGAGAAGAAAGTGTAAAATTTCAAAGTTTTGAAAAATATAGAAATAACTACAAAAGCAAGAGAGAAAGAGAGTAAAATGTGTTAAAATATAATTATCACCAATCCCAGGGTCACATTTATATTTGTCTGAATAAATTAACCCCACACCCATCTAAATATTTTATACCTTTTTTTTAAAAAAAATTACAGCATGGACTCTAAATACAAATACAATATTTTTGAAACATTTAAATTTCAACACCATGGCTTTCTATCATTTTATTTTTTCCATCAAATTCAAGAACTATTAAATTTAATATGTGTAAATTAAAACAGTATGATTCAAATTTTGGAGAATAACTTCTGTTTTGCTATTATCCATTTTTATACATACTTTCATTTTAAGAGCTTTGTTAATATATAATTATTTTTCATTAAAGAACATCTTTAGCCCAGCACAGTGGCACAAGCCTGTAATCCCAGCACTTAGGGAGGCTGACACAGGAGAATCATGAGTTCAAAGCCAGCCTCAGCAATGGCGAGGTGCTAAGCAACTCAGTGAGACCCTGTCTCTACATAAAACACAAATAGGGCTGGGGATGTGGCTCAGTGGTCGAGTGCCCCTGAGTTCAATCCCTGGTAACAATGTTAAAGCAGAGTGGTATCAGCCGGGCGCGGTGGCTCAAGCCTGTAATCCCAGCACTTAGGGAGGCTGACACAGGAGAATCATGAGTTCAAAGCCAGCCTCAGCAATGGCGAGGCGCTAAGCAACTCAGTGAGACTCTATCTCTACATAAAACACAAAACAGGGCTGGGGATGTGGCTCAGTGGTCAAGTGACCCTGAGTTCAAACTCCAGTATCAAAAAAAAAAAAAGAGAACATATTTTAGTAATACAATTAAATGTCTTATTCAGAAACCCAATTTGCCTTTTATTTATATATATGTATAACATATAGGGATAAATACAACATTCCTTTGGGATAACATATATTTTGCATTGAAAATTGTTATGTTTATGTAGTAAACTCTGGGCGTATTTTTAATTATATATTTTTTAAATCTTTAAAATTTCAACTTGAACATGTAAGAGTAATAAAAAATCACTAAGTCAATGGAACGGCTGAAGAAAATAATGTAAATTAGGAAATAAAAAATATTTGAACACTTTTAATAGTCCAGAAGTTTTGGATAAGTGCCTCCTTTTGTAAGCACCTTGTTTTATAGTACTTTATCAAAAGCCAAAATTTCCATGATTCAAATAATTATAATTGCAGTATAATCTGCCTCAGCAGATTAGTGAGGCATTTAGCAACTTAGTGAGACCCTGTATCTAAATAAAATACAAAAAGGGGCTGGAGTTGTGACTCAGTGGTTAAGCACACCTGAGTTCAATCCTCAGTACCAAAAGAAAAAAATGCAATTGACCAGGCCCTGTACTGAGAGGAGATAGATTGCTAGGTGCACAGAACTCAAAGGGGAGCCTTGATCTGCTTGTGTAGAACATACCCTTATTCAGGGCTGTGGGGAGAGCCTTTCAGGAGCTGGCACTCAGGAACCTAATTCAAGCTCCAGGGTGATGGATGCTTCAGAAGCCAGCACTAAGGACTCTCATACTGGGCTGGGAGAGGGTGAATCCTGTGGGACCCACATTCTGAGCTGGAATGATGAGCCCTTCAGGAATCACCACTTGAGAACCAGGACTCATTCTGGCCTGGTGGGGGAACACTTTAGGAACCTTATTCTGGGCTGGGTAGGGGTGGACCCTTTGGGAGCCAGCACTCAGGTCTCTCATTCTGAGTTAAGGTAAACCCTCTGGCACCCTTTTTGTGCCGAGTGTGAACACTTTAGGGATCAGGTTTCACAGCACTCTCCAGATTTAGAGATTGAACACATTGAGATCAACCCTAGTCTTCCTGGCCCTCGAGTTGGCAACAGGCAGTAAGTTGGGGCAACAGTGGATTTCTTCAACACAGTTCCATCTGCAGGGTGGGAAGGAAGTACCCTGTGCCTGAAGGGATGCCTTAGAAATAGTAGCTGCCATGGAGCCAGTTATCACTTGGCGATTTTTATTCATTTACCTTTGGGAAGATTGTGTTCATAAAAAGTGAAGTGTTAAGAACTAAATATAATTGGGTAGGAAAAGAATCCCAAGGTTTTCTGTAAAGTCACATTAATTGTTAACCACCATCTCAAGTTCTCACCATGCCCAGGAGCTGCATGCATTATATAATCTGTCCTCACACCACCCCACATTCTCAAAAAAGACCATGGGCTAAGGGAGGGCCTGTGTTGATTACAGAGAGTCCTGTAGCTAATGAGGGGCTGGACCTGGCCATCCGTGTATTTTCTGACTCCACACATGGGGACCAGCCAGTGCTGTCAGGCCCTGTCATGTGTGAGCTCCTGGTGTGCGCATGGGTCTTGGTGTGGCCATCTGCTGTGGGACTTGCTGCTTGTTTTTTCCAGTCCTCAAACCTTGTCTTCTTTCTTTGAAAATACCCTGTTCCAGTTGAAGGTATGTATTAAATGACCATTTGCACCAGCCCTGTCCAGGTGATCAACAAATGGGACAAATAGTACATGTCACACTCAGAACCCTAGAAACATAAACTTGGGACAGATTATAACAGGTGAACAACTGCTCAGACCCCTGACCAAGGATGGGGTTATTTAGCTGGCTCTGAAACCTATTGAGTCCTTCCTTGTCTCTGGCTGAGTGGAAGCAGATCACTGTAGGTCATCCATG
>PVHX01016759.1:0-42171 GCA_004024805.1 Geosciurus inauris
TCACTGTTTTGAGGAATCAGAATGAGCCTTAATGTAATCTTATGCTTTCTATTGGAAAGAAAATACCATAATGAAATCTGACTTTAAATGATTTTTAATTTGACTATTTTGCTGTTAATATTGTTCTTCCACTCCAGGGCTGTTGGGGAAACATTCAGCACTTCCTGCTTTCTGTGCCAACAGCACACTCAACATGATTGCTTGTTTCCATTGCTTTTGGAAGAGGACCTGCTGTTTGTCACCTAAAGAAATGCTGGGATATTATTTAATCAATTCTACAACTGGTAAAACCATTAGTTTTCCTTAGTTTTATTCATTACATTTATGTGAAAGCAACCTTTTCCTCCTTAGAAAAAAAATCTTTCCATGTGATGCATCCTTTGAAACAACCATTCATTTGTCTTCCTGTTACACTGTCATAACTCTTCATAATAATTCTCCTTGTAGCAAAGGCTGCTCATGTGGAAATGTGGTCATCTCAATGAAATTGTATGATATCCCCACCAGGATGTTCCTTCAAACCCCAGATAGACTTGAATGTCTCTTCATTCCCTTTATATCCAGCAACAGAGGTCAGTTGAGCATGTATGCTTCAGGCAAGGATAAAAACCAATAGACACAACTCATTTGTCTGTGAAACTAGCACAAGAACACAAAAGGGAAAAAATATACACATATATATGTTTTACATAAGTGTAAATTTATATATTTATAGTGTATTTTATTACAGTGTTTATATTTATACTACATATTTTACTAATAGTATATTTAATACAAAATACATATATAATACATTTTTACTTAATGTATACACATACACATACATACACATAAATACATACATCCATTCCCATTTAGAAAATAAAAGCATAGAAAATTTAATGAAAGTTTTAGCTTAAGAAAGTTTTATTTAGGGAATAATTTTTTCAATTATGAAAACTTTTATACTACTTTCCCCAGTGCACTGGCTTCACGAAAGGGTCGTTTTCTTTGTAGATTGCCAGGCTACATTGTCTTTCTGAACTCAATCACTACAGGCATAATCCTGGTAGAGGTGATGGGCTATCAGAGTATTCTATATCAAGTATGACATTTTTTAGAAAATCTTCTATATACTGAAAGAGAGAGGAGGGAAAAAAAGAAAGCAGAAAGAGAGAGGAAAGAAGAAAAACAAAGGGAGAGAGGAAAGAATGGAGGGCAGGAGGGAAAGACTGCAGAGGAGCAAGGCAGCCCTCTGGCCCCACCTGGGTTTGTGCATGTAACCATAGTCAACTTTACCAATCTTGGCTTCTTTCTTCCATGGTATTCACCATCACACCTATCATGAAGTCACATCTATACATGTTAAGTTTAATAAAAACAAAGTATGCTATACATATTTACCTACCAGTTTGTTACATAAATGACTCCATGAGATTTAACATCTTCCCAGGTTGGTATATATAGCTGCATTCATTCTTTTTTAGGTCTGTGTGGGTTTAATAAATCAATAAGCCATTATTTGTTTAACTCTTTCCCTATGGATGAAAATATAGTTGACTTTTTTCTATTGTTATTATATCCTTACAAGCACATTACAATGTTTTCTAGAAGAATAATTTCTGGTTCAAAGGGCATGTACATTTTTCCTACTAGTGGACTAAATTTACTTTATAGAATGGAGCTACTCTGTGATATTTTGTCATAGTGATTAATGCTAGTCACTAGAACAAATAACCTTAACAGGAAATGTCTTAATACAGAGTCAGACACATGTCAGTCCAATGTGAATAGCTCTCCTCCACATGGTGATGCAGGACCCTCAGCTCCTAACACCAGGTGCCTCTTCCATCTCAGGGAGTAGTCTCAGAGTTCCTTCACTAAGTCCTTTGTAGTCAATAAGCTATCAAGAAAACAGAGAGGTGGAATGGAAAAGATAATGGGAGATTTTTAAGGCCAAGACTTGAAGTAGCTTATTTTCTTCCACCCCTATTCTTTTGGCCCAAATTTAGTCAGATATCCTCAGTTAATACTTCAGTTAAAACCACGGAATTCCAAAAAAAATATGGAAAAAAGTCAACTATATGTTCATCCATAGGAAAATGGTTAAACAAATTATTTCTTATTGATTTACTAATCTATAAGAGAGGATGGGAAATATAGTTTTCTTTTATGTCCAATAACAGGAAAAGTATTGATGAGCATCTGGTCACTTTGTACCTCTGATGGTAATAGGTTTCTACATGTGATGTTTTTGTTATCTTTATTATGATTTGAAAATCCTGAGAAACTCAAAAAGAAATCATAATTCCTGGAATCATAATTCCAGACCTTTAAAAATTGTATAAGGAAATAAACCTTTTCTGTCCATCCCCTCTCAATTTTAGAGATAAGCATTGTTAATGATTTGGAGGTTCTCCTACTTGGTTTTTTTGTGAAGCATATATTTATCTATTTATTATCCATGTGTTTATTTGCATGCATATATGTCACTATTTGTGGTTTGAGTCCTCCAGAAGTTCCCATATTGAAGTCCTAATCCTAATATTCAGAATATGACTGTATTTGGAGACAATGCCTTTAAAGAAATAATGAAAATAAAATGAGGTCATGAGGATGGACCTTAATTCAATATGACTGATAAACTTATAAAAAGAGATTAGGATACATATACACACAGAATAAGACCATGTAAGGGCACAGAGAATCTCTAAACCAAGGAGAGAGGCCTCCTGCAGACACTTTGATGTCAGACTTATAGCCTGCAGACTTCTAGTAAAATAAACTGACACTTTGTTATAGAAGGCTTTGCATACTAATAGAATACACATAATTACACATATAATATAGGATTTAAATTCTTTCATATTCCTTTACATTACCCATTGTACATGAAATCTTCCCTTTTGCCCTTTTTTGGGGGAGGCACTGTAAATATATCTTCTTTTAGTCTTCACCTGTAATGTTTTAAAAAAATATGAGGAGGGTTATTTTTACTTATATTTTCTTCAATTTTTCATGTATTACAATTTTTTTCACATGCTATTCACTATTCATTTATCATTGCATTTCCCTTTCAGTAGATCTACAGTGCCATTTCTCCAATTTTAAGATAATTTTTGTTCTTTTTATTTTTGTTTTGAAGAAATTATTTGTATGTTATGGATCATATTGCATTTTTATAAAAGTTGCAAAGATTTCCTCCTCATGTGTCATTTGTGTTTTGACTTGGCTTAGGGGATGGTTTTATTTATAGATGCTTTACATTTTTCTAGTTCTAAATGAGCTTCTAATTGTTATAGAGTGATGCTACTGACTGCAGGAGATGCTATCATAACCAAGTCAGAATTAGTGTCCTCTAGAAGATTAGTCTCTGGGCTGGTTGAGAAGGGCACACATATATGACTAATATCACATAAATTATTAAGACAACTAAAGAAAAGGAAACACTCAAGCTGGCCCAAGGGGACCAGGAACACCTTCACAAAGACAGTGGTATTTCTGAAGGGTCTTGAACATGAGGTAAGGGGTCGAGTGTGGCTTGGTGGTAAGAGCAGTTCTCTAATATGTAGAGGCCGTGGCCCAGCACTGCAAAAGAAAAAAGGGAAAAAAAAACCCAAAAACTAATTGCAGCTTTTTACTTCTTCCCGTTTATTGAAGCCAAAAGGCTCAGAATAAGCTTTTGAGGTGTCCCCTCAAAGCTCCTGTGTTAATGAAGGAAAGTTCAGAGGTGACATGAAATGGTTGGATTGCAAGAACTGTAACCTTATCAGTCCTTCCTAGATTGAATGGACTGACTGGGTGGTAATTGTAGGCAGCTGAGGTGTGGCTATAGAAGGTGGGTCACTGGGGATATGCCCTGGAAGGTTTATTCTTCCTGTGGCCCCTTTCTCTCCCTCTTCTCCTCTCTTCTTTCTTTTTCTCTCTCCCACCTCACCCCTGCACTCCCCACCCCCTCCATGAACTGAATGCTACATATTCCCTGGGCTTTTCCCCCTTTCTCTCTCTACCTCATGGCTGCCATGAACAGAGCAGCACTCCTCCACCATGCCATTCTGTCATTATCTTCTGCTTCACTTGATCCCAGAGCAATGGACTTGGCCTACTATGAACTGAACCTCTGGAACTATGAGTGAAAACAAACTTCTCTTCCTCTGAGTTGTCCTTGTCAGGTATTTTTTTTCACTGTAATGAAAGCTCTAACCTAACTTAAACACAAGCTCTACGGCAGGCTTATTCCAAATACTACATGCTTAGCTCCAAATACACCTTTGCTCCATCTGAGCTATTGAGCAATTCACAATATTCCAAGTCTTCAAAGTGGGGACTCATCATCCATCAGTTTATAGTAAGACTTATTTTTTCTTTTGTCTATACATCTGTATCTGCAGATTCTAAAAGAATTAAGCCAGACAAAAGACAATATGGTCTTAATAAATGTATTAAAAAATGTTCTTATATGATCCTACTCTTTGAAATCAAGGCCACCAATAAAAACATGTTTTGGAGTGGCTCAGTGGTAGAGTACTTGCCTAATATCCATGAGACCCTGACAGGTAGAAAATGTTCAGTTTTACTAGAAGGATTTCTGGTTTTGCAACCACAACTAAATTACATGACTGGAGCAACACTTTGCAATACATATTCTGTTTGCTATCACAAAAACAAAGTCTAGTAACAGCAGCTCAATTCACAATAGCTAAACTGTGGGACCAACCTAGATGCCCTTCAATAGATGAATGGATAAAGAAACTGTGGTATATATACATGATGGAATATTATTCAGCAATGAAAGAGAATAAAATTATGGCATTTGCAGGTAAATGGATAGAGTTCAAGAATATCATGCTAAGCGAAGTAAACCAATCCCCCAAAACCAAAAGCTGAATGTTCTCTCTGATAAGTGAATGCTGATCCATAATGGAGGAGGAGGCATGGGAAGAATGGAAGAACTCTGGTCAAAGAGGAGAGAAAGGAGAGGAGGGGACATGGGGGCAGGAAAGATGATGGAATGAGATGGACATCATTGCCCTAGGTGCATGTATAACTGCACATATGGTGTGACTCTACATCATGTAAAACCAAAGAAATGAAAATTTGTGCTTCATTTGTGTACAATGAATCAAAATGCATTATGCTATCATGTATACCTAAGTAGAATAAATAAATAAATTTTAAAAAAAGATAAAAGATTACAAAATAAACACCAAAATATTAAAATGTCTATGTGATAAATTATATTTTATAATTTTAATTTTACAATTTTTTGTCATTTTCTGAAATTATGCATAAGTATGTATTACTTTCTTAATGAAGATTAAAGATATTTCAATTGAAAAGAAAAGAAAAGAAAGTCCAGGGGTTCAAAGTGCTATGAACTGCTTGTGTTCAAATCCTGCTCTACTGCTTACTATAATTATCAACTTGTTAAAATTATTCGGTCAACAAATAGTGAAGAGAATGTTGCTTGAATTTGTTTTAACTTAGTTAATACATATAATAAGCAAATAATTATTGAGGACTTGTTATATTCAAGAAATTGTGCTGGGTATTGCAGGACCCTTAGAGATGAACTTGATATGGCAATATTCCCCCCAAAACTTTGGGAAAGCTGAAAAAGAAGATAGGATAAAACACATATAACTCTAGAATGAGCAAAACAGGAGAAATCTCATCAAAGCATCAGCAACAGGTGCTCCAGGAAATGAGAAGGTTGAAAGCTCAGGTTCCCCTGGACAGACAAAGAGAGATTTCCAGAAGGCAATGGGAGTTAAGATGTAAACAGAGGCTAGCGGGTGATATCAGGAGGACCTGGAAGGCAGGGCAGGCAGGACAACGGGACGAGAAAAAGCCAGAGCCTGTTAAAATAATATGAGGTAATCAACACACACACACACACACACACACACACACACACACACAATGAGAGGAATAAGGCCAGAAACCTAAGTCAGGGTCTGGAACTCTGGGTGTGTGGTTCTAACCTAATTCTAAAGGCAGTAAAAATAGGCCATATTCCCTGATCTGTACCAAGTGCCTCTGGAAGCATGTTGAAAGAGATTAAATACTAGCTTAAACTTTAGATGCAAATATACTAAATCAATAGGAAGCAAGTTTATGAGTTTTCATATGTGAAAATAGCAGCTTAAACTCTGAATGGAAATTTATAAATTAATTTACAATTTTTAAGAATGTATTGGAAGTTTATCACATTTTACCAAGCAGCAGCCTCTCTCAAAGACTTTTTTGCAGGAATTGGAATAATTAAATTGGAGATTCAGTGTACCTTTTCAATCATTTTATTAAAAAACTCATTCGGTTTTCTCTGAGGGAGAGAAAAACCACTGCTAAGGTACTGTATTCACCATAAAATATATAAAACTATTCCCAAATAACACCTAGTAGAAGCTGGTCACATCAACATCAGAGAATATTCACCTTTTCAAAATTGGTCTTTTGTACTCGTTTCAATTCCTGATGTTGGGAGAACAAAGAAGATTGAGTTATAATCTTGAATGAAGAAGAAGGTTTGTAAACAAGTCATTACAACACAGTTTGTATGGAAGGGAAAGAACTGGCAAGGTTTTACTGAAGTAATGTTTGATTTGGGTCTGAAGGGAATAGGAGTTGTCATGCGAATACAGGTTCCCTAGACAAAGGGAACAGTAGCTGCAAATGTTCCAAATCAAGGCAAAAACATCGCGGAATTTGAAGGGCAGTCAGTCAATGGTTGGATGTGTTTGGGTATCAGAAAGCTGTTGGAGATCAAGGCAGTGGCGAGCTCATATGGCCTCTAGTTTGAGGGTCACCGTGGATGAAAAGATTTGAATTGCAAGGGAGGAGAACCAATGAAAGGCTAAGCAATAGTCCAGATAATGAGAACCATGATTAATCATCACAGCAGGTGTCAAGCACGGCTGTTAAATGAGATATGTATTCCAGGAGGAAATGATTTATGTAAGTCTTGTATTTTTCAAAAGTGTGTGTGTGTGTGCATGTGTGTGTGTATGCGTGCATGCGTGTGTGTGTGCTGAATTTGAGAGCCGGCAGAAATACAGACGTGTATAGCTGGTAGACAGCTGAAAATAGGCAAGTGGAACTCAGAAAATAGGAAAGGGACCTACATTTCAGAGAGGTCAAAAGATGAGGTACAGTCCAAGTTTTGGAAGAAGATAACCATATAGGAGAGGGTGTAGAAAAGCTTTTGTAGACTTGGAGCCACAGCATATTCACCACAGAGTGGACACTCAAGTATCATGTGCGTGCTTCCAGGCTGTCTATGCACCAACACAGGTAAGGCTGGATCCTTTAGCTCAGAGGCCTCACAATCTAACTGGAACCCACTTCTAATGCTCCAAGAAAATCACATGAGGGGAGGAGTAAAGAGTGCATAGTGAAACTGAGTGATATTCAGTGGGAATCTTAGAACAGTTTTAACAGAAAATAGTGCAAAAGCAAACTGCCAGACTGCTGTGAGTTGGAGAAGAAATGGGTGGGATGAAGAAAAGAGAGAATTATTTCAAGAAGTTTATCAACAACAGGATGGAAGGCTCCAGAACTCTATCTGGAAGGAGAGCAATATCAAAGCTGCTTTTGTTGAGGAAGAGGAGGATGGGAATTTATGGAAAAAGTGAGTGTTCTTCAAGCCGAGAGCTCAGCAAAGCAGAAGGAACCTTGACTTTGCCCTCAATGTGCTAACTATTTATCACAGAAAACAGGCATGCACATTACGCAGGGAGTTACAGTATGATAGATGCTATTAGCAGCCTGAAATGTGAGAGCTGGAGGATCCGTAAGAGAAACAGGGGCTCTTCTTGCAGACCCAGGGCAAAGGCAGTTCTGGCTAAGGAACCAGCAGAAACAAGGCAGAGGACTATTAAAAACATCAGCATGGTGGTCCTCTGTTAGATGTGTTTTCTCCCCATTTGTGGAATACATTTTTATTTTATTGACAGTGCCCTCTGAAAAGTAAGTTTTAGGGTTTCGTGGGGGGGGGTTTTTGGTTCCAGGGATTAAACTCAGGGGCACTTAACCACTGAGCCACATCCCCAGCCCTATTTTGTATTTTATTTAGAGACAAGGTTTCACTGAGTTGCTTAATGCCTCACTAAATTGCTGAGGGTGGTTTTGAACTTGCGATCCTCCTGCCTCAGCCTCCCAAGCTGCTGGGATTACAAGCATGCACCACCATGTCCGGTTTATTTTTTGCTTTGTTTTGTTTTGGTTTTTGATACAGGCAATTGAACCCAGGGGTGTTTTACCAATGAGCCACATTCCCAGGCCTATTTATTTATTTATTTAACTTGACAGGGTCTCACTAAGTTGCCTTGAATTTGTATCCTCCTACCTCAGCCTCCCAAGTCCCTGGAAATGTAGGCGTGCACCACCACACCCAGCTGAAAAGTAAGTGTTAAATATTCTAAAATAAATAAAATATGAAATAGGGCTTGGGATGTGGCTTAGTGGTTGAGTGCCCCTGACTTCAATCCTGGGTACCCCCCCAAAATAAAAATAAAAATAAAAATAAATAAAAATCATGGTTAATTTGGGTTACTACAATTATAGGTCTATAATTTCTTACCTGATATTCTATAGGTCAGAGGAGTTTAAAATTCATATTGTTTGAAGTTTTTGAGTGGTGATATGGTTTATTATATAAACCTCATTTAATACAGGATCCCATAATCAAATGCTGTAATATTTCCACAACAAAACATGAATATTCATTGAGTTGGATCAATGCATTCTAGAAAGATCCTTTTGTCAGCTCAGATTAGATGTTGCCTCTAGAATTTCTTGCTAATATATCATAAAACTTAAAGTTTTCAGAGATTTCGAATTTCAGAATTTCATAAAGGGGCTATTTCTTTGCTCAAGAAATTTTCTCTAACTTTAGATGCTGATATTGGGACTGAAGTGAAAGAAATTGTGAAGTGGGAAAAATATCAGGCTGGAGAGATAGGTATATACAGAGGGTTGGCTTAGTATTTAATATTACTAAGTATGTATGCAATATGTAATATACACTTTAATATTGGAGGGAATATATATTTATATATTTTTATAAAATTAACATTCTAAAATGTGCTAATTACCATAGTTCTTAGTTTTATATCACATCTTAAATTTTGCCTGCAAAGTTGGATGTTTGCTTCTTTTTGTTTTCTCTAAGTCCTTAAAACTATTCAGGCATAAGAACTTCTGTTTAAAAAAAAAAAAAAAAGCCTTTTTAGACTTCAAAGATTATAACAAATTCTTTTGCTCATTGTCTAGATGAACTTCATTGTATGTCCAAAGTCTATGAATGCAGAGCTCTTTAGATGATTCCAGCTAAGTTCAAACCTGCTGTTGACTCCATCTTATGTAAGGAAAGCATAGTTCAAGAAGGGCGTTAGTGGGTGCACAGGTGATTTGTTGAACCCTTATTGGTTGTGGAGATTTTAAAATCATCCTATAGAGAGTCCCAATAAATTCAAGATCTCATTGGGGAAGTTCTTTTCAGGTGCGACTAAATCCTCCAACCTTTACTATTATACTTGCTCACGCCCTCTCTTCAGCGGAGGTGTTCTTCTGGCCATCCTGTGAAAGAACATTTGACACACACGATTTGAAGACACTACATTGCCTCTCAGTATTGCCTTTTCTGGACCTGTCCTTTAGTTTTTCTCAAAGGTCTTATTTTTCAATCCTTGAATCACCTCAGTGTAAAAAGGAAAAAAAAAAAAAACCAAAACAACAACAACAAAAACCTAAGTTCCCAAGTTCCCATCCCTTCATGGTGTGGAGGCACTGACTAGCATGAGTCTGCAAGTTATCTTTCCTGTTTAAATTGAAACATTGCTGTTGACTCATCATGCCTTTTGGAAACACAACAATAACAAAACATAGCTACAAATACATCTCAAAATAAGATGTCGAGTGTGCAAATAAACCAGAATTATCTTTCCTTTGTATTACTCTGGTTCCATCTTGGGCCCCACTTCATGGAAAAATGTAAGCCTTGATTGTCCATTTTCACCAAAATAGCATTTACTCAAGCAAGAATATTAACTCAGGTAAGCAAAATGATTGTTCCTTTCATCTCAGCAATTCTACATCT
The DNA here is from genome assembly GCA_004024805.1 of Geosciurus inauris. Classification (NCBI taxonomy): domain Eukaryota; kingdom Metazoa; phylum Chordata; class Mammalia; order Rodentia; family Sciuridae; genus Geosciurus; species Geosciurus inauris. The sequence goes on from PVHX01016759.1 coordinate 10,079, forward strand.
ACTCACCTTCCAACTGACTTTTTATAGAATATTAGTTTGCATTAAAAAAAATCCATTTAATTGCATTGGAAAATACTTCGCTGCCAGTTCCAGGCCCATACTATGTTGCAGCTGCTCCTATTTAAGGGATAATTGTAGCCTCACTTTTCTACAAGAACCTAATTCTGGTTTTGAAAGGATTTGTCCTCACAGTTTATCCTGATGAGAGAGGACTGGATTATTGCCCTGTAAAATAGCTGAATAGTCCTATTACAGCTATTATGCTACAAATGTTGTATATTATAGAAGATCAAAGTACTGTACCATACTCAATGGTGAGATGTACAAGCATGGCACACTTCCCATGTCATGTAAAAAAATACTGCATTTTATGAGTCATTTAGTACCATGTGAGGTATCTGTGGACCCAGTATCATTTCCTCAAACTTTCCCTATCATTCTGAAATCCTTTATTTTCTGGTTCAAAGACTTACAATCTAGTCATTTCTCTCTAGTCTCCCCGGGAAATAAACATTGCTACTCTGTGTTCTTCCATGGCAGGATATTATTTATTGTGTATCATTCAATTTTACATTTAAATTACTTCAGAAAAATGTTAAATAATCCTGGATAATATTAAGTTCTAACTGGTAAACTGACAAAATGTAAATATTTCTCATTATAACTATTAATGATGTATTTTTGAATCTTTAAAATGTATGGGACACAGTATTGATGAGGTTCTAAGGAAACTAACATAGCGACTTTCCTTGTAACCTGATTGGGAAGGTAAATTTGAAAGCTCATGCATATCAAGATGCCTTAAAATGCAAGATGGCCCCTATGAGGTGCCAAATGACTGGAATTTAAAAAGAATGACCATTTCTTCTACCAGAAAGATTGTATCTCATCTATTGATGAAAAACCTGAAAGACAGAAGAGGCCAGTAAAAGAGTAAATTTTAACTTAGTTATGCAATGCACTGTGCTTTTACTTTTAGTATTTGGCATTTCAAAATCAGTCCCTCTGTGTGCTTCATTCTCACCATCAACCAATAGAGGGTTCTCCCCCCTTGAAGAAAAACTCCAAAATGTAACAAAAATGTCTGACAGGAAGTGCCATTTTCTGTTGAATGATTTCTGTAAGACTGTCATGCATCACAGATAGGATAAGCTGTCAAGAGGACACATTCTGTATATGTGATTTGGAGACATTACTACAAGATTTAGGACTTACCCACATAATACAAAGAATCAGTATGAAATGTGGTCAGTGAAAATCACAAGTTTGAAAACACAACAATTTATTAAACTATAATTAAAATGACCATGAGTAATGTTGAGGCAGCAAAATCAAATTCTGAGTGTGGTTTATAATTATTGGTTAGGATATGCAACATAATTTATGGAACTAAATGATAGTGAAATTAAATATAAAAGATAATTAGGACCAGGTCGAAGACATAGTAGGCATTTCACAAATTGTAGGTATTGCTATTATAACATCAGTGTTAACAAGGACACATTTTGTTCATGGACACATTTTCTACTAATTAGAGTACGTGAAGTTCCTCATTCAGATGAATGAATTGTAACCTGGACCTATACAATAATTCTTGCATGTTTATTTAGATAAACTGGGTAAATGCCCAAACTTCATCTTTAAAAGCATAGTACAGATGAGGATGTCCTTGTAGTGATCCTCAATGTGCCCTTGTGAGGATCAACACAACATGAAAATCCAGCTTATTGAATAAAGTTTCATACTTTTAACATTTCCTTTGTGCTCATTTTCTCACTCCTTATAGATCAGTGGTTCTCCATCTTTCCTGGAGATCATTAAAACCACTGGCAATGTTTAAAAAATTCCTCTGGTCAGATTCTGCCCTAAATGAATGTATGAAATCAGAATCTACAGGGAGTAGGGCCCATGCATGAGTACTTTTTCAAATGGCTAAAATGACTCAACCCACCAGACAGGGTTGCAAAAGACTGGTTTGGAAGACTATAAACTCAACTTTAGCAGGAACCCTTTTAAGTAATTTGTTTTCATATTCCCAACTTATACACAGTACATAACATTTTTATTTTTTTATTTTTTAGTTTTTGGTATCAGATATTGAACTCAGGGATACTCAACCACTGAGCCACATCCCCAGCCCTATTTTGTGTTTTATGTAGAGACAGGGTCTCACTGAGTTGCTTAGCGCATGGCAGTTGCTGAGGCCAGCTTTGAACTCTCCAGTCTCAGCCTGCCAAAGTGCTGGGATTACAGGCGTGCGCCACTGTGCCCAGCTTGCATTTTTAGTTTGTATGGCTCTCTATATCTTTGTTGAATAACATACTTATGAGTGAATAGGCAACTAAGTGAGTAAACTTAGCTATGATATGGAGTCAAATATCCTATAAATTGAAAAGTAACATGATGTCTCTCCACTATTTTATTTCTTAAGTTAAGATTTACTCAGGGGTTTAGCTATTCAATTTTCCTCAAGTTTTTTTCAATAGAATAAAATACATCCATTCAAAAGGGCCTAGGTAGGGCATTAAATATTATTATTTTTATAAGTAGTGTTATTATTATACTGAGATGACCTTCATGATCTACTCTCTGCATAAGTGATTTGAATTAGGAGCTTTAGTTTTTTCCCCAACTGTTCAAATTCCCACCATGCAAGGCACAAGCATATCACTTGGACTGCACACGTTGTAGAGAAGAAACCAGGCCACTGAGTGTTAAATAGAGGGATACACAGGTCCTATGAATTTGAATTTTCCATCAAGTGGAGTGAAGTGCTGGGTATGATGTGCAAAAGAAGATACCATTATCTTCCAGGTGTCAAGACGTTGACAGTGATATTGTTCTAGCCCTGAACCATACTATTTCATCTTCCTGATGTTCACAGGGCCATCAAATAGAAATCACTTATGGGTCCTAGGCAAATTTTTAAAATCAACTTTCAAAATGATGGAATGTGTTGGTAATAAATGGTGGACTGATGACAGAAACCGAAGCTTTGATATGTTTCATTTAAACCATGAAGGGTCTATTATTTATTGTGGAAGGAGATACATATAGGCACATTTTAGCATCTACAGTTGAATTTTGAAAGTTGTTGCTTATAAACCATAAAACTCCTATACGTTTTATTACAAAGACCTTTATTAGGAGGACGATGTCATCTTTTATGTCTTATTTTGTGCCTCAAAGGTTTTGTGAATGTGGAAAGGACTTTTTTTTTTCCTTCATATTATTATTGCTTCATCTTCCCATCTCAACCTCCACTTCGTTAATCTTTTTTTTTTTTTTTTTTTTTTTTTTTTTTTTTTTTTTTTTTTTTTTTTTTTTTTTTTTTTTTTTTTTTTTTTTTTTTTGTTAAGTTGTAGATGAACACAATGTCTTTATTTTATTGCTTTGTATGTGGTGCTGAGGATCGAACCCAGGGCCTCACGCATGTGAGGCAAGCGCTCTACCGCTGAGCTACAATCCCAGCCCCACTTCGTTAATCTTGAAGGTAGGGGAAAAGCTGTAGTTTTGCTATGTGTAAAAAAATGATGATAGGAGGAAAGAAAACAATGATTTAGAGGATGGACACAGACTGCAAAGAGAGGACTAAGGACATTAATTTTATCATTTATTATAATGTCTTCATATTTTTTTCTTTCCTTTTTGGTCTTTCTGCTTGAATTTGACTGGTGCTCATTTTCAAGAACATAAGAAAAGACATAGCTGGAGAAAAGTTGCACAGAGTAGCTGCCAATCAACATGTACTGGAAAGGTGTGGGGCAGCAAAATGTTCAGTATTTTCCTTGGCCTCAGAAACAAACAGAAATGATGGAGGATTTCTGGGTTCCTTTGCAGAGTCTTGTGTTCTTAGGGAAGGACTGCTCCACCCTAGGAAGATAATTATTGCCCACTATTATTTGAACTTCCCACCCACGATATCCTACCCAAGCCCTGCCCCCAGAAAAGATGTGCTAAACAGTGAATGGCCAAGAGCCCCCAAACTATCTCCACCACCAGGAGAAAGAGTTGCAAGTCTCTGCCCTGGGGACACGAAGCGAGAAAACATGATTAGTGATATATCTTTATCCCACTTATCAACAGGAGTAATGGGGAGGCTGACTGCTGGTCTTTTGCGGACTGCCAAGAGCACTACCCGGGTATAAAAAGAAGAATCACAGAAGCAGCAACTAACAAACCCACATCTTTTCCCTCTAGCCCGATCGTGTGCTGATAATCGTTTCCTTATTTACCCTTCGAATCATCCCTGTGGTCTCTTGTGAGTCCCCAAAGGCAGCCTCAGCCTTCACAAATCCCCCAGTGGGGTATAAATGAAAGAGAGGCGAGGGCTGCAGGCAGAGCGAGAAAGAAGAGGAGACACTTTCATAAGCCCATCTATTCCCAGACAGGAGCGTTCTCGCCCCGCAATCGGCTCGGGTCCCTTGGATAGTGGCCCATTCACAACGTGCAAAGGGGTCGCGCTCCCTGTGGGTTCACGGTTCCCAGGAGCGATGCTGTGCAGAAAAGTCACCCTCACCACGTGCGGGGGGTAGAGGATAGTAGAGCAGTGACAAGGGCTAGGGCAGCCGCTGAGGGGTAGGTTGGGGACGCAGAGAAAGGGGTGGCGACCGTTGCAGGGCAGACAGTGGGACCCGGGTTGCTCCGGGAGCAGTGGGAGCGGGGTGGGGCCGGGGCGGGGCCGGGGGCGGGGCTGCGGGGTGGGGTGCGCCACAGCGCCCCCTCGCTGCGGGCTCCCCGCGGTGCCCCAAGGCCGCTGTTGCTCCGGCTCGCTAGCCCCTTTGTGTGAGACGCACTGCCCTGCAGAGCGCGGCTTGAGCACAGCGGCTGCTTCCCGGGGTCCCGCCGCTTCTTCCCGCGCCGGGCCACACTTTCCTCTTCCTCCCCCTCTGCTCCTCCCTCTTCCAGCCCCCGGTCCCCAGCGGCAGCTATTGGACCCCGAGCAGCCCGCGTCCCGCAGCTCTCCCCACCCTGCCCGACCTAGGGCGCTCGCCCCCCTCCCGTCCGGTCCCCCTCTAGATCCCCACCTCGCCAATCCCAGGCCTCCAACGTGGAGAAAATAAACTAAAAGCAGAGTAACTCAGAGTCTCCAATAAAACGCCCAGTACCTAGAGCCCGAGCGCGTGTGCCGGTCGGCGAGGGGCGCGGGAGGCGGGGATGGGGGGGCGGGCGGGGGGACAATGAGCGCATGAAGTTACCTGCCCGGCAGCAGCGGCGGCGGCCGAGAGGCGGCGGCGGGGCGGAGAGGCGGCGGCGGAGCAGGCTGCGCGCTCGGCGCCGACGGGTGCGCGCCGCGGCTTGGGGGAGAGTTGAGCGCTTTTCCCCCCTCTTTTTTTTTTCTTTTCTTTTTTTTTTCTCCTCTTCTTAAACAAACCACAAACGGATGTGAGGGAAGGAAGGTGTTTCTTTTACTCCTGAGCCCAGACACCTCTCTCTTTTCCGTCTAAGCTTGTTTTGCTGAACACTTTTTTTTAAAAAAAGAGGAAAAGAAAAGGAGTTGCTTGATGTGAGAGTGAAATGGACGTAAGATTTTATCCACCTCCAGCCCAGCCCGCCGCTGCGCCCGACGCTCCCTGTCTGGGACCTTCTCCCTGCCTGGACCCCTACTATTGCAACAAGGTGAACGCTCTGCTTTTGTTTCCACTGTGTTCTGCTGCTTGATCCCGGGAGGGGGGCGGCGGCGGCCGAGCCGCAGTGGGGCCGGGACGGGGCCGGCTCGCTGGAGACCGGTCCTGGGAGCGCTCGGCTCGCAGCCCGCTGCAGCCCTGCGTGCGCTAGGATAGTAAATATTGTGGAGCAGCTCCAGGGGTTTGCCAAACACCGCGATTGTGCGGAAAGTGACACGATTTGCTCGGATTCTTTCCTTCCTGGTGTTCGCGATTAGGGATCCCTGTTAAGGTTTGCCGGGGGGCGGGGGGCGTTAAAAAAATAAGAGGGAAACCACGAAATACTTTGGGGGTGTGTCTGGGGTCTGGAGACGGAGGTAGAGTAAGAGAATTCAGTTTATTTCTCAGTTCTTCCTTCTCCCTCCCTCCCTCTCCCGGGCAGCGGGGGGCTTGTGGCAGCGCTTCTCAGCCCGGGATTAGTTGCCAGGGCAGAAACCCGGAGTTGGGGTACGCGAACCCGGGAAGGGTCCCCGCCCCCCACCTTTGAAATTGTTCTGCAATTCTTGTTTCCCAAACCGATTCCGGCAGCCAAGCCCCGAATTCGGGTGCTGGCCTGAGCGGACTAAGGCATAGCGGACTAAGGCATAGCGGGCTAGCTAGGTCATGATTTGGAGGACAGCTCCTGTTTGCTGGGTGCGCGCGGAAATTGCAAGTTTGTTGGAAGCCTGAGAAGCGCGTCGCGTTCAAGTCCAAAGCTCCCGCACTCAGCATCAGATTGAAGTAGGGTTCCGGATTCGGCTGCACGTGCAACCCGCCGACCCTGGGTGCCATGCCCCAGGGAACCCCGACGAGGTGTACCATGCTGGTGACCCGGAATGGGGGCACAGTCCAGGGCTCCTGTGGAGCTCAACTAAGACCATGGCTAGGGCAGGGGAACGTAGGGAAGGGGTTACTTTCCGGGCTGCTCGCACTCTTATCTCGGAGCCGGAGGACACGCAGGGACCTGACCCCAAGGGGAGCTGCAGAGCCACAGCCGTTCTTGCCTGGGGCTTGTTGGACGTGTCTAAGCAATCCCGCGGGATAAAGGTTGGCGGGGGGGAAAGTGAGTTCTTTAAGACTGGGGCGGGCCTTTTAGTCGCCCAATTCTTGCTTGGTTATACACCCGCTTGACTCTTACAGCCCCTGCAGGCACTTATGTGTAGACCTCCTCAGTGAATTTCAGGAGAAAAATCGTTGGAACGCCCAACATTTGCCTAGTGGCGAATCCTAACCAAAAAGCTTTTAAGGAGATACAGAGGTGTTTAGCAGGTGGTATTCCCAAACCCTGGGCTCCCCACCACGCGACTGACTCCTTGCTCTGAGTCTTGGTCAGTCTGTGTGACACACACACACACACACACACACACACACACACAGCTGTGAGTTAAGTGAACCTCAGGCATCACCCTGTGGAGAAGCTCGTCCATGCTGTGTACAGTGTAAGACTTACCAAAAGGGCTGTGCTGTGTGTGCGCTGATGTTTAGAAAAGTTAGAAAAGAGGAAAATCTGTCTTGTGAAGACAGGCTTTACAGCAGGAGTCCTTTCGCTAGGGGCAAGTCTAAAGGTATTGGAAACTTTGACAAGTGCAGAGAAGTTCATGTGATGAAGTTTCATTATTTGCTGGTAGCATAGTTCTTTTAATCCGAAATCTGTTTTGGCTTTACACTTACGTATTTTATGTTTTATTACTTTTTATTTTGCTTATAATAAGAATGATAGTACTACTAGTAATAAAGTAGCAGTTTTTTCTTGAAGATTAAAGACATATTTGTTCCATAGTAGTTACCAAAAACAAAAGATCAGAACCATCCTGGCAATAAAACTGGACAAATCTTATTAAATTTATCAGTGATTTTAGGCTTCAAAAAGAAGGTAATGACTTGGATACACATTTCATTCCCCATTCTTATGATAGTAGGGTCAGATTTAATTTAAAAGTTAAATGCTTTGGAAAATCAGGAATTACTTCAATATATTAAATCATTTTCCAATTAAGTGCTTTAAATAATTTTAGTGGGTTGTACTGTGAATTGAATAAATTAATTTTGAAAGTGTTCAGAATTTCTTTACTAGCTCATTGAAGTTCCTTTTAAGTCACCCTGTGTATAAGAAGCAAACTGTTCTTTTTAAATGCAAATTAGCCATCCTTTCTATAGACTAGTTGCAAGTCTTCTATTTAACTTACCCAGGGAATAATGGATTTTTAAAAATGCAAAGTCATAGACACGTTTCTAATAGTAGGAAAAGACTTCATGGAAATGTTTCTCCAGGGACACCTTCTCCTGTCCATTCCTGTGTAGCAGTCCATCAGATATATTTGCCACTGATTATATTAAATGTACTGAGTAGGTTTCGAGGCCCTACAAAGCCCAGGCTCTTGTGTTTTGTTCTCATCATGATTAACATTGGTATGAAATGTCTGTTTACTTCCACTATTTTGGTTGCTTAGATTTTAGTCAACTACCATTTTTTTTCTTTTCTCATGTTTTCTTCTTTCTTTCTGTGTGTGATGACTTAAGTAGATTTGCAGAAATATGGAAGAAAGGCAGAATTTCAGAAGAGGCAAAGAAAGAAATCAGTATCTACATTTAAAATAAAAACAAAAACAAGTTGAATGGACTTGCCAATAGAGACAGGACTACAGACAAGACTGAAAAGTAAACCTTGCCTCCTTCTGAGGTGTAATGAACATGAAGTTTATTACAAATAACAGTCACTTTGTCAGGTTATTTGTTTTTAATAGGATGATAAGATTATAAATTACTAATTATCTTTAGTTTAAACCTGTCAACACTTTACTATTTAAAGTTGGTGTGCTAAATCCCAGTGGAACCAGAATCTTTCTGTGCTTTAGTGTCATGAATTGTAACTATAGTTTCCCAGTGACATTTTTTCAATGTCAGTAGAGACCCTAATAGAGAAAATGAATATCCTCTTCCTGAAGCTTTTCTAAACTAAATTGTGATTGTTTTCCTCCAAAGACACTTTCCAGCACTGCTGCTCTATAGATTGCCAAAACACTACTTACATTTTTCAGTTAATACACTCTGTAGGAGGCAGTTTGGGAAACAGTTTAACCCAGTGCTCGATTGTAAGAGCACATTACACATCATGAACATATCACTATGTAAACTGGCCTTCATTTTTACATAGCTCATTGGAAGAACAATGCAAGTGATGTTGCTTATAGCAAGTGTACGAGGCATCCCTTATACAAACAGAACTGATGGCATGATGTTGTATATAGGTCAGCCTTTGAAATAGCAGTGTAGCTCAGAGACTGGACGGAAACGTAGGCTGGAGGGAACAGTATTTACTTCTTGCAGCTGAAAGCATAGTTATATTTTAGACATTGAAAGATGGGTACCAGAGTGGAATTTCATCTAATTAGACTATTTTAAGTAACATTGTATCCCTTAATTGAACTGAATGTTACCAAAGAAATTGGATTAAATGAGCTCACAATTGGAGTTCAGTGCTAAAATATAGCCCTATTTTTTTGTTCTAGTTGAAGATGTCAAATCATCAGTTTAAATATATACCTACAGAGTAATAACAGCTCCTTTCAGTTTCTTAGTGCAGTGTCATTTCTAAAGATTGTTTTCACTGATTTTATGCTAAAATAGGAAGAAGATGTGGCACTTTTTCATTTTTACAATGATGTGATATGTTCGGTTATTGCTCAGTATCTGCTCACATAAGGAGCAGTTATACAATTATGTTATGACATGGCTAATGACAGGGATGCTGACCTCGGCCAACAGTAGGAGGGGAAATAATGGGCTTTACTGTTTTCAGTGGTTGCTTTTGTAGAATCATATACTGAGTCTTTCTTTGGTGGATGTAAAAGTAAGGAAGTCCAAAACATAAACCCATGTTTAATACTAGTTATATATAAAGTAAAGAATAATGGGCATTTAGCATGTTGAGCTTTTGTATTGAAATGAGAGAAGACTGTGTATACTTTCCATATAAATGCAGGAGGAAGGTCCCATTGTGATAAACTGCTTTCAAATGTCAGGGCAAACATTAGACATGTGATAACTTTTGAGAAAAATGAGATTTATTATAGTCTCTACAAAACTTCCTTTGAGGCTATTTTTCTATGTATACATTATACTTTAATGTAACAAAACTCATCACATCTGAACTATAAGACTTATAAGTGCACTAAGATGGAGTCATGATTCCTGGTTTGATTAGTAAATGTAAGAAAAAGGAGGAGGGTGAGGAGAAAGGGGAGGGTCTTAAGGCAATTTAGAGGATCATGCTTGATTAATTCTCTGTCCTAATTCATAACTTCTAGGACTTTGGGAAATTCATAGTGGATACTTCATACATCATATGTATAATTAACTCTCTCCTGGGAGTTTTATTAGCTGGCACCTTCCACGAGTTTTGAGGTCTTTAAATATGTTTTAAATGTACTTGTAAGTAAGAAAAAGCATAAACCAAGAAATCGTATGGCCTTGGCCACTAAATCAGATATCACATAAGAACCTCAAATGTAGCTGTCTTGACTTTGTGGGATATTTCAGTGTCACAAAATCCAGTTTTAAAGGTCTCTGCAAAGAAAGTTACAGTTATGAGCTCTAGAGAGATCTGAGATTATTTATAATATAACATACAGTTCAGTATTCTCACAATTTAGTATGTATTTTAAAAGTTACTGAAAAATAGTAAGAAGAATTCAGTATTTTGCTTTGGTAGAAAAGCTTAACTAATATTTTAATGTCTAATTGAATGTGTAGGGTAGATGTTTTTATTTTTAAATGTTAGGATTGCAAAGGAATTGAGAACAGAAAAGCAGTAAGGCATTTGGAATTGGAAGAAGTAGGGAAATTTTATCAGTGCCTTCTTGGGTACCAAACTGAGTCTCCAATGTTGATTTTGTCATGTGGGGTTATGTCTAATAGTCATGCTGTTTTATGTGTGTATGTTTGTGTGTGATGGGCTTAATTCAAAAGAGATAGCCTAGAAAACTGGAGTGGGAAAGTCCCTTAGTTGTGAAGGATGATTTATTCTAATGCTCCCCAACCTTTTGCTAAGACACTGGAAAGTTGAAAAGACCCTGGGGATATGTCTCAAATAGTGGTAATCCTTCCCTCCCAGATTGAAACCAGCTGTCAACTGCAGATCTCACCTCCTAACTCCATAGACCCTCCCCAACTACCTCCACTCCAGGGCCAACCCCACCTCACTATTCTCCCCAGTCCTCTGAGTGTGTGTGTGTGTGTTTTCAAGTACTCTACCACTGAGCCACATCCCCAGCTCTCTCCTCCTATCTTAACCTGAACTAGGAAGTTTGTATTTTCTAATCTGAATTCTCTTCCCCCTGCCTTTAACTCACCTTTGTGGTTGTTTTGTCTGCTTTCTTCCTTTTCCCAGTTCACCATCATCCTTATATAATCAGGTTAGTAAATCCATTCTTCCACCAGAATCCTGGCTCTGTCTTCTGGTTTATTGGAATCTTTGAGCCCTGAGGCCCATACTCACTTTTTGAAATCCTGAATTATACTGTTCTTCTTTTCCCTTATCTGAATGAAAGACATTGAGTTTATAATAATAGACTAAGAAAACTTGGATATGGGGCTGAGAGGAAAAATAACCATGTTTGATATTTCTAAGTTATCTTACTCTCCCTCCCACTACCCTGCCCCCTTCATGTGCAGTGTATTGAGAAAGCGCAGAGATGAACTCCTTGAAGAATGTCCTCAGCAAGAAAGCTTTGATTGGTCTCCCAAATGGCATGATGATGGAGCCTATGGTCCTTGGTGGACATAGAATGAGATGAGTTACACTTACAGAGAGCAAAAGGGTTAACATGCTTATGTGTTCTCCTCAAAACGTATGTAGATAACTAACGTGGGCAAAGCAGGCCATGTGGAATTTATTGAACTAATCAAATTTAGATCACTTATAACTCTATAGTTTAACTCAGTGTGAATCTTATGATTTCTGAGAAGGATATTTATTATATGCCTCAATAAAAGTGAAATATAATTATCTTGAATTGACTAAATGCTATTAATGATTGCATTTTTAAGATATTATTGGTTAGCGTTTAGAATAGAACTGACATTGTGTGAACCCAAATCCAAGAATCTAATATTTATACTTTTAGGACAAAAGAAGACTGTAGCACAACATAGTTAATAGATACAGTGACCCTGACAATCCTAATCATGCTTCTTGCCCGCAAGAAGCTTCTGTTTGAAGCATCTAACTGCACGAATGATCCCTTGTTTGTTCCAATTGAATGTTTACATGAGGTATTAATTTTACCAGCTGATTTATGGATGCCCTTTTGATCTTTCATGGACATCTGCTTTGGAGTCGTTGATATATTTTCAATTGATCTTCTCTAACGTTTACTTTTCAGAATCAGTAGCCTGTGGGTTCCCTTGGTTGAGTGATTTGTGTTATGTGGATTGTCCACTAGGAATCCCAGAGTGCCAAAGTGATACAGCTTATATCTGCCTTCATGAATTTGAGAATTTTTGTTTTAAACCCTCTCTGCCAAGTTTTATCCTGAAGAGCAATTTCTCATTAAAAACAGTTGAGTTATAAACTGCTTAGAAATGTGGTTTATAATGGAAGTGCCAACAGACTGTTAATTATAGCAGTTCTTCCATAATACTTTGAGATACAGAATTCACATTAACCTGAATGAGCTTTTCCTGGTTATAACGTGTTTCTCCCTACAGCGTTCATTTTGAAAATGGGAACATTATATTGCTGTGTGCTTAGCAGTTGATGGTGTGGCAGGAAGACTGGAGGGAGGGTCATACCAGAAAAAACTCTCAGCTCTTTCTTGGCGGGAGGTAGAAGTATTTTCCCAGACCTCTTTAGCTTGATCTATGATAAGTTGCCTTTCTTGATGAAAAAGTTTGAAGTTAACTTTGAAAAGCTATCTTCATATTTCCATTTTACTCATGAAAAATCACTGATATCTATTTAGAGTACCAAATGTCATGGAACCAGTGGCACCATTAATGCTTTTGCCTTTTTGCATTTTCACTTACCAGTTTTAAATGGCTCTGCTTTTACCAGGTGTTTATTGTTTTTCATTTTTCAGTCATGGCCTTTTATGAAATTGTCTTAAAAGAATTCCTAATTAAATGAAGGCCATGGTTGGTGGGTAAGAAGCTTTACCAGTGGTCAAGAAAATATATTTTGAGGGGCTGGGGTCGTGGCTCAGTGGTAGAGCACTTGCCTTGCACGCGTGAGGCACTGGGTTCGATCCTCAGCACCACATACAAAATACATACATAAATAAAATAAAGGTTGTTTTTAAAAAAAAAAGAAAATATATTTTGAGTCACTGAGTGGACTAGCAAGTTGTTATATCTCATCCATAGTAGGGGTGAAATAAGCTTATGGGCAAAATGCCTTTTGATTGACACCTTGGGTGCCATTCTCAGAGGGTAACCCAGACAAAGGAATTGCGTGTCTCTATGTGTGTGTACGTGAGTGCTAATGCATACTTTTGTGGACATATATGCTTGTGTGCATGTGTTTATGTTTCTCATGCTTCTGAATCTACTTTACCCATAAACATCTGAGATTTTATCGTCAATAGCAGACTCCATCAATGGGTATACTGGCAATGGAAAATGATCTTAGTTACTAGGAATACCCCATGACTACTCATTCCCTTTGAAGAAACTTAGGCATGTTTCTCAGGAAATGATGCTTTTCAAATCGCAGGACTTTAATTTGTTATAATCTAATGAGACTAAAGAACCAGGTCTCTTTGGAGGAAAACCCTATGCTCTTCTCAATAAAAGTCACCATTCTGTTAATGATTTGAGATAAAGACCTGGTACCCCTAAACCTGCTGCCCCTGAGTTGACTTACCCTCTGGACCAAATAAAGCTGAACACCAGAGGGTGTGATTGTTTTCCTTTCTGTTTCCCATTCTCTCAAGAAGCCTGACTTTGATCTGTGACTGGTAAAAGTTACTGACACTAAAACTTTTAACCCATCTTTGCCTCAATCTTCCATGTACCCAGTAGAAAAAATAATTGTTATGTGTATGAAGAAAACCTTATGAGAACTAAGGAATCAACAGAAGTATATTATTTCACAAGGCTGTGGGGAAAGATGTTCAAAAATTCAAAGAATGGTAGGCCTTAGCAGAACACTGTACTCTCACTCCAATTCTTCCATTCCTGCTACCCTAGTGGAATAAAAGCACTCTCAAAAGTTGTAGAGCAGTGATTCTTTTGGGAAGGGAGTGAAAGAGATAACGTTTCTGGAGGGTCAGAGGCGAATTTGGGAAAATGGGACACGTGTAGGTACAGCCTGTAATCTGCCTCCCTTAGATGTTGATAAGCCCCCCAGGGGGGCTCTTTTTCCTTCTCCACATTCAGGGTCCAGCCACCTAATGAGAGAGATGCTATTGATGGGGGCAGTTGCCTATTTTGCACTGTAAGAAGATAAGATAAAAGTTGAGAATAACTGCTAAAGAGGGAAGTACCCTCTTGTAGTTCCTGACTTCAGGGAAGCAATCTTGCCTCTCTGTACCTTCCTCTGATATATGGGTCAGAGAAATGTGCAAGATTAATTAATGGATGGGCCAACGAGGTCTAAACAAAGTCCAATTACATTGAAAGAATATCTGTGTAATACCTGATTTCCTTAAGTCTTTTTAACTCAATGATATGGTGAATATAAAAATTGATGGATAAAGTGTTTTATGCACTAGCATCTTCATACCAGTGTCAAAGCTAGTTCTTCCTTTTGATGCCAATACCCTTCCATGGCAAATGCCAGTAACAATTGTATAAAGAGAAATGTTAATAATGAAGAGGCAGGATAACCTTTCAACAAAAAGTGTATTTTATCATTTGGCAGATGCAGTCGTGAACATTAATCATTGAAACCTGCAGATAGTAGAAGCTTAATATCAAAGCTAATGATTTATTTTATGTTAATGACTTTCTGCTAGGGCATAAAAGACTGTTCATAATGGACTCTCAGAGCTCTGTTCAGTTACTAAGGCTAATGGGATAATCTTTCCTCTCCCAAAATTAAGCTTTGTGAAATAAATTATGCTGTTATTTTTTAGGTAACTCTCAAAAATTTACTGCAAAACTAATCTTTTAAGAATTTGCTTAAAGAAATAAAAAAGAAGAAAAAAAAAAGATCCCCAAGTAGCTTTCCTAGTTCCTGAACACTTTGACTTCATTAAGGAGAGAAAGTTTGATATGCAGCTAATATCACTGCATTTGTCCTATTGAATAATTTTAAAGTCAGGCTTCTGCAACATCCTCCCTTTTGAAATTCAGCCTTTAGAAGTACATCCCACAATGGAACATGTTTTCCTTGCCCATTGCCAGCCAATATTGAGCAGAACGGCAGTAAAAAACATTTGAATTTTTTTTTACTGAGAAGTTTTGAAGAATCATGTTTACAATTAGTTATAACCAACATTATATTTCAATAAGAGATAATTTGCCTACTAAAGTTCACATAATGTGCTAATCATGTGTAGTGGTTAATAAAGGCCTCCTACCTCACTCCCCTGATGGCTATAAAAGGCTATTATATTCATGGCTGTAGTTCAGGTACAGCTGCTGTGTGTTAATAATGCATCATTGTCTCACTAATCAACACAGCAAAGGTCAGAACCCCTAAGCACCTAAACCACCTATTCTCTTTCCAAAATATTTATTAACACCTTAACAGCATATCTGTTCATTTTCCTTAGCCTCCAGTCAGTTAATTCCACTCCAAGCTACTTGTGTGATAAAGGTTTTGTAACCTAAGCTAGGTCATAGGAGAGATTAATATATATTCATACTAATCTGCTCTCATAAACATGTTTCCATTTCCACAGTCATTGACTGAATCAGGGTCGGGTTGCTGTGCCATGAGTCCTTTGGAATTAAGTATGTGTGTTCGAAAGTGAGAATATTTTCTTTTACATGTTATTTAAGGAATGTTTAGGAGTAAAACAACTTTACAGTGCCCAGAACGATTTCAAGTATACAGAGTGAATCGGGGAGTGGGGAGGGATATTTAAAATGTAAAGAGAAATTAATCAGCATTGATTTATAGACCTGATACAGTGAAATATTATTTTCTTAATTGTTCTTTTGGCATAGGAAAGCAATAATAGTAAAAGCTTCTTAAGCCATATTTTCTGCACACAAAGAACATATTCACATGGGATTTCCATTTTGCTGGAAAATTGTGCAAATCAATAAGCCAGCACTTATCTGCATTAAAATTAGGTAGACAACAGTTTATAGGCATAGTGATAGTGTCGTTGTCTTCATACCCTCAGTTGGTGCTTATCTAAGATAATCCTTGCTTTTGTGTCCTTAGAGAGAAGCCAAAAGTGAACAAGATCTCATTTTCTCATCTTGTATTATTGTCTTCTGTTTTCTGTTACTCATTCTGATAACCTTGTGTGTGTGTGTGTGTGTGTGTTTTCCTTTATGATTTTGGAATCTCAAATGTTTTAAGAGGAGGAAAAAAAATGAAACTCAACTATGTTCCCATCATCAGGAGAAATGCAGAAGGCGAACTAGTAGGAGGAGCTTCTGTGTGTGCAGCACATAATGTACAATGGTACATTTGTCATGCTTTAAATATATAATGCCTACAATAAAATATGTACAGGCGCAGTTGTGATCTATGAAGTCCCTGGCTCCGGTGCTATTGTTTGTAGTCTCTACGGTTGTCATACATTGTTCTTTGCACATCATATCCTTACAGCAGAATTTGACACAATTTCTAGCTTTCAGTCCTGCACCATTTTCATTGCACAATATACATGAGTTTGACAGGGTGTGTTGAGGACAACTCTGGCAAGCAATTGATATTTTGAAGTGGCAAGCGTTTCAGCAGCTGCCTGCTTGTGAAAAAGGAATGATAAGATATACTGTATTGTTAGTTTCAGGGAAAGCATTAAGGTTTAAGCTCTGTAAAAATGTACACATTATTCGTCAGTGGTGAAGCAAGTCTTTTATGTTTTTTAGAGCTTAGCTCTCTGGGCTGATGTGAACTACAATGACATCGGTCAGTAAATGAATAGGAGTACTTTGAATTTGAACTGCTGCCAATTTTGCACCAACAAAGGAACTGACAAAAGAAAGATTTTATGTGAAATGCAAAGCACACGCAATGTTTTGGGGGCGGGGAAAGGGAAGGAGGGTGAGAGAAAAACCCACATCAGAGAATATTCTTTAACTCGTATTTGCAAGGCTACCAAATAGTTAAAACACATCTATTTTTTTATGGCTCACAGCTACAACCTAAACTGTTTTACCTAATATGCTTTAAAAACCTGTTGTATACACATAGGCTTTCAGAATATGTTCATATGGAATTTGGAGGGTTTTTCTAAATATCGCACTGTGCCCCGAAGGCCTGTTGGCAGAATATCAGAGTCACCCACTGCTGGAGTCCCTAACTCTCTCTCTATCTGGTAGTGGGAAATTGTAGTTTAATCAGTTATGGCACTTTCAGTGTGTAACGATCATTAGCAAGGCAATTTGTCATGACTGTTAATGGTCAGGATGCATCTGCTCTCTCAGTTACAAAGCATGATAAGTAAGAAGACAAATATTCCAATATCTGATAGTATTAACTTGTTTCAAATTTGTAATCCAAGGTTAGTTGCTCAAAACAGACACAGCAGCAGATTAACAAGCATCCTGTATTCAATTTTACTGGGCCCTGTTTTTATGGATTTATGGCTTTAAAGCACACTAATACGCTATTAGGAAGGGCACAGTCTTTGATTAGATGTTCTACAAAAACTAAGTTATGAGCAGAGTACCTTCTGGGTTCATCTGGAAAGAATTTATGTGCATAATATTTTCTATAGAGCTCCATAAATCGAGAGGATTGATGCATGCAATATTTCTAACATGCTATGTATTCTTCTCATGATTAAAAAAGTCACTTTCCCATTGGTTGATAAACTGGTTGGTCACTTTTCATGTGAGCTTAGAGACTATTTTAAAAGTTTTAAAATTCAAGTGAAAAAAACTTCAGAATGAATTAGAAATGGTACATTTCCCCCAGCAAACTGCTTTATAAGATCATTGTTCATTGTTCTAAAGGGGGGGGGGGGTTAACAGATTCCCCCATTTGAAAAGGCTAGACTTTTTTACATACCTTCTGTTCTCTAGGTATGACATCACATAGCTTGAGAGACAAAATCTTTTTGACACATTTTCATTTTTAATGAAAGATCCTAAAATTCGGAGCATAATGATTTCTTAGAAACTGAACCCGATCTTGGTAAAAAAAAAAAAATCGTTCTTGCTAGTAAGAAAAGCTGTTACTGTTTAAGTTCCTGTGGAGCGGTTAGTTGGTACGCTTCACTGAATGTTGTCAAAAAGGCTTTCCTCATGATTGACAACCCGGCCGGAATGTGAATGGAGATTTTAATTGCGTATCATGTGTGCATATCAGAGTGAGTGAATTCATGACTCTGCTTAGCTTCATATCTCTGCAGGTCAGCCGAGCCAAAAAATGCTCTTTTATGTGCAATTTTTCCAAAAAGAGAAAGGTGTATGTGTACTGAAGTCGTTCGTTACTCATTTCTGAAGTGAAACACTTGTGTTCCCTCAGCTTCAGAGTTTGAAAGTGGAACAAAAATCTATTTAGAGATTTCTTTCTTTTACTCTCTACACTTATAATATACTTGGATGATGTAAATTCTTTTCCTTTACAAGTTGGGAAAAGTCTGCCAGAACATATTTTTCTTATGGCACTTGCTATAGGAAATATGTTTATCTTTCTCCCCCCACCCCCAAAGGGTACTTTGAAAAGAAAGAAAAAAATGTAAGCTAGTGGAAAAATTTACTGAGGTCAACTGCCTCTCTATAACTTGCAAACTTTATAAAAGACCTTAGGTGGGTGTGGGGGGTGCATTTCTAAGAGGTGGAAGATTCATAACATTGTATCTGAATGTTTATAAAAATAATGCTTACTGTAAAATGACATAATAAATATATGGATGTTAACTCCTTTGAAAAATGGCTTTTTCAGTTGATGATGTAAAAGGTCAAACATGCATTTCTACTTATCAGTATTTCTTTATCAAGATATAATGGCGGTAATACTCCATTTACCCTATTGGAAGGTCTAAAATCCAATACACTTGAGACTTCAAAGTGGAGTGAAACTTTCTTTGTAAGTAACATTGGCTACAATAACCCCAGACTCATGAAGAACTTATTAATGGAAAAACAAAAGATGTTTTCATAATGCATATGCTATGTATAATTTTCTTTGATGTGATATGAAACTTTGGCACTTGGGTTGTAAATTTAACATATAGCTACTTTTCTATTTCATTTTGAATAGGTGAGAAAAATATTAGTGCCAAGATCATTTTAAATATAACTATAGTAATAAGGAGGGTAATGTTGAAAGG
Source organism: Geosciurus inauris (assembly GCA_004024805.1). Classification (NCBI taxonomy): domain Eukaryota; kingdom Metazoa; phylum Chordata; class Mammalia; order Rodentia; family Sciuridae; genus Geosciurus; species Geosciurus inauris. Next base: position 29,127 of record PVHX01016759.1, read on the forward strand.
ATGGTGACTTTATAGCCTAAGGATGTCCCCTGGGGACTTAACTTTATTCTGGGCTCTAATATGTTATCTCAGCATAATTTAGAACATACCAAATTGCACCCTGAAGATTCAGCCTTAATACCATAATTATGGTATGCAGAATGGGGTGATTGCTATATGAAGACACTACTACTGTACCTTTAAAATGCTAAAGCAGAAAAATCTATTTTATTTTAAAAATTCAGCTTTATGTATGAGGTGACATTTTTCTAATGTTATGGAAGACTATTTTGTACTTTCTACTGAGAGCTCAGGCAAGGAAAAAATCTATTTACAAAATGAAAAAAAGTGCTCAGCTGAATGCGTTTCACTTTTAAAGATGATATTCTGGTAATGAACTTTATCAAGCAGAGAACATTTCAGTAAAAGTATTAAAGTAGTTCCTATTTCAGTTGCCTCACTTAGGGCTGTGTCACTGTTTCCATTATAACTTCTTATTTCCAGGTAGTTCCGATGCAGTTCCCATACAAATATTTATACAAGCATGAAAGGGGAATATTTTAGCCTAAATAGACTTTTTTTTTTTAAATTTGGAATACACTTGTTAAGAAGCTTCGGGCATTGTTAGTAAGGCATACTTAATTCACTTTTAGAAACTGAGAAGCATTGACTGCACATCAACTGGAGGCAATTCCCTACTCTGAACGTGAAGGGGAGCTGGGAGAGGCACAGAAAGGAGTAAGACCTGGCTGCAGCGTCCGTGTGGCTAATCAGGAGAGGACTAGAAACAACCACAATGCATCTACAGTATAACTGACATGATAAAAATGTCTGTAGTCAAAGTGCTGGGGGTACAGAAGGCAAAGTGATGAATTGGAGTTGAAGCAATCTTGGATGCTTCCTGAAGGACCTGGCATTTTGGTAGACCTTAAAACTCGGGCAGCAAGGAAAGGGAAAGAAAGTTACACCTAATTTTTGAAATTGTTATTTAGATTTCTTACTTCTTTACAACATGACATGGAACAATTTAAACTAAGATGCACAGGAGATGGGAGTGTAGTTCAATGGTGGATCACATACCCTAGCATGTTGGATTGGATCCCTAGTACCAAAAAAAAAACCCCAAAACAAAATGAAACAAACAAAAAGCAGAAGCAGCACACTAGGGCTATCGGTATTAATGTAAAATATTATAGCCAAGAAACAGACAAAAACATACTTCTTGTCCTTCATATTAATGAAACTATAATTAAATATAAATTTGGCTCTTGGTTCCTTCCAGTAGAAACAAATAAGGGAATGCACTGAGTGACAGAATTCCGATTCTCTGAGAGATGTATCAACACTAATTACTCATGCATAAAAAGTTTTCCTCTAGTGAAAAACTGTAAAACCTCTAGTGAAAGGCTGCCAAAGACAGAATGAGGAAATACACATGAAGATGTGACCTCATGGGCAATGTGAGGAGGAGTCTCATATGGTGTGTTAAAGGTGCCTGAGGTAAGATTGAGCATCTGTAGAGGGAGGTGGGACTCAGTGATGCAGGAGGGGCTTCCTGGAATAAGCAACACAGAGAGAAAACTAGGACCAGTTAGGAATGAGGGGGCTTGAAAGATGTAGCCTGTATGGTAGGAAGAGGCCTACATTATAGAAAGATGACCTTTGTACTTACACAGAATGGAATTGGGAAAGTGGGGTGGAATTGAGATTGCCTGTTATCAGTGGGCTGATATTTTCCTTGTTAAGAACATACCAGAACCTGTGCAGTGGTGCTTACCTGTTATCCCAGCTACTCAGAGACTGAGGCAGGAGGATCTCAACTTTGAGGCCAGCCTTGGCAATTTACTGTCTCAAAACAAATAATTAGAAAGGGTTGGGGATATATCTCAGTGGTAGAGTGCCTCTGGGCTCAATCCCCAGTAACTCTCCCCACCCACAAAAGTACCAGAGAAGGCTTCTCCAAAGGAATCATGTATTAAGATGAATAATTCAGTATTAACTTATTTTTTGATGACTTTTCAAGTAATAGATGAAATGATTACCTTTCAGAAGTTTAGAAAAAAGTTTGAGTTACATTAAAATTTAACTTCTTAAAGCACACTAGAGTGTTGTCATCTACATGAGAATTACTTCTGCTTGATAAGCCGATTGTCAGCATCAATATTAGTGGCCAATGACTAGTCTTCATAATACACCTGCTAAGTTAATTTCTAATCCTTTTTAATTGTGGTGTGATATTCATTGAAATTAATGGTAATTACTCCCAAAATTTCTTGTTTAGCGATAAATATATGTACTATTAGGAAATTTAGGATATATATTTAAAATGTCCAAATATATCAAGAAATGTCTATTGCACTTTCGAAGTTCTCTTGCAGTCTTCTAGTACTACTTGGTAAAGTTTTCAGATTTTTCCACTGAAGTACTCTAATGAATGGGAGGGAATTTATATGTCCAGTGGGCTGGAGGAGGAACCAGGAAGTACTTCCAAAATCTACATAGGTCTTAGAAGGCTAATACTTTATCTTTAAGAAATATGTGGATTTGGGGTTGGGGATGTAACCCCGTGGTAGAGCACTTGCTTAATATAAATGAGGCCTTGAGTTCCATCTCCAGCAATGCCAAAAAAACCAGGAGGAGAAAACACATCCATGTCTGTTTTGAAATAAATTGGATACTTTATATCATATAGAATTGAGTCAACTCTGTTCTAAGAAGATGAGGTGGGTCATGCTGTTCTGTAGTTCTACTCCTTTGCAATATTGTTTTGCTCCTAGGATTATGAATTTGAGAAGCATAAGATAGCATAATGGTCTTTTGACTTTACTGTTAAAAATGGATTAGAGGGCTTGAAGGAGTTCCTTTTGTTAGGTCATCTCTCCTACATAAAATGGAATATTTTAATCATCCTAATTCTTCCCTTGACTTTCACTTATTAACTTCTTTGATAGGAAACTTTCAACAAAATATCCTTGATCTTAGTCTAAACTGGAAGCCTAGCTAGAGCTCACTGGTTGCTAGGGCCATGGGTACAGTGATGCGAGGTTTTTCACAGAGAAAGGGATGAAAAGGATACAAGTCAGAAACCCTGTGTGTAATTGGGAGTTACTGGCACAAACTGATAATGCTTGATGATAGATGAAGTTACTCAAGTGTAGTATTATGTGTAGGACATCAGTGTAGAACTTGACCTGGTAAGAATGTTGGAAGTCTGAGAAAGGGAAAGGATCATGAAGAAATCAACAATTATGGTAATGATTTGGAGATGGGGTAGGGAGAGATGTAGGACAGAATATGTCCTGTAACACAACACAGGGTCAAAACTTAGAGTCTTCCCTTCTTCCTTCCCTTTCACTACCAGTAGAGGTAATTTGTGTGACAACTGACATTATTTTCAAGATTACTTTGCATTATTTGTTAGCTCTCTCCCCTCACCTGCTTCTTTTCTTTTCTACAGGGGGCTTCTGTTTCTGGGCAGCATCCTCTCCTATCTTTCCCATCATTAGGATAAAGTTCATGAGACCCTCTGTCTTGGAATAGCAGTAGCTCTGGTTAGGCTGGGTGGCATGGGTAGATTCTAGGTGTGTATATAGGGTAATTCTCAACAAATGCCAACTACTTTTTTTTCCATAACACAACATACTATTAAATCAAGATGTTTAGTAGTTTGTTTTCTCCTTCTTCACCCCATACTTGATCTATTTTTTTGTTTTGGTTTGGTACTTTGGAATCCCGGGGGTGCTTAACCACTGAACCACATCCCCAGCCCCATCTTATATTTTATTTAGAGACAAAGTCTCACTGAGTTGCTTAGAATCTTGCTGTTACTGAAGCTGGCTTTAAACTCTCGATCCTCCTGCTTCAACCTCATGAGCTGCTGGGATTATAAGCATGCACCACCACGTCTGGCTCTTGATCTGTTTTTAAAATGAGTTCATCAAGCAAGACCAGTCAGGCACATGCAAATAATGGATGTTCCCTCTTAGTGAGAATTTTTTTTTTCTTTTAGAAACTTACTTTAAGCAGGTGAGCATTTTAGATTTTATTTACCCAAATCAGGATAATTTTCTCATACTTAAAGTATTTTGAAGTTTCACCTGAAATGGCAGGGCAGGTTAATGCACACTGTGTATGCCTGCCATTTATGTGCATTTATCCACAAAGTCTCATAAAAATGGAACAAAGATTAATGACAAAGAGAAGTAAATTCCTTATATATGACTCAAAAGCCCATTTTTTTTTTCTATGGGTTTTGGAACATATGGCATAGGTTTGTTTTGGACTCAGTTTCCACAACATGACATTTGTAAATAAGGTTCTGCATCATCTGCCAGTGGGACACAACTCTGGAAAATGCCTTTTTAGGCGATTTCATTTGCAAACTTCATAGTGTGTACACATACTAAGACAGCTATAATATCACTAGGTGATAAAATCTTACGGGACCATCATATACATGGCCTGTCATTTACCAAAAAATCATTATGCAGTGTGTGCTGGTATTGGTTGGTTTATTCATTCAGTATTTTCCAAGAGGGTACTGTGTGCCAGGAACTGTGCTAAAATTGTGGATGGGGGACCCATTTGTGCATTTAACAAAAGTAGTAATCTTAGATGTGATACAAAAAGTACTATTAACAGAAGATGAGTGAGCCAAGGAGGAAGTGGACAACTTTGACATTCGACCTAATAAGTACTACTACTATGAAGCTTGGAATCCCTGTGTGTTCATTTATGCATTTACCTACTCTGCTCTCTTTCCTTTCGTGTAGTCTAGGTGATATGGTGAGAGTAGAACCAGCATTTCTTGTCCTTTCTCAAGTCTTGCCATGAGAAGAACTGAGAGCCTGTGTGGTGCCGGTAACTTCGTAACCTAAGCCAAAAGTGATTGTTTATGAAGTAGCCAGAGGAATGAATTTTTAAAAATTGAAATTCTAATCATACAAATATTTAAATCTTTGGCAATTTGAACTAAGTATCATTCAAATATAAACAAAGGGGTTTATACTCAGCTTTCCCTTTAATGTTTTCATGGGCTGAAATCAGTGGCTTAGTATTATTCAATTCTCTTTTTATATTGGAAGCCATTCAGAAGTTCAGAATGTTTGTAGAATGGTAAAATAATCACTGTTCATTCTGCTCAGGTTCATCATAATAGATTTCAAAAGGGAAACACCACTGTACATCTTAACATTATTTTTCTTGACAAATTCTGCATAGCCTGGGAGACAGTTATTGCAAAAATGGCTCATAAAATAATTCTGTGAATCTCATGTTTTCTTACCATCTCGTTCCTTAGCCTAATATGGTATGGAACCAGACTGCAATTATACTTTCACAATTACTTTATTATATGGGCTGAAATATACTCCTGAAGCTCTTATTACCTTTTCCATACACCATTTGCACAGATCTGCTGATGGCTGGCAGCAGTGCTTCCTCAGGACAATCAGCCATTCTTAGCGGGTTGTGTTTAAATTCAGCACACCACAAATAGAAAGCACCTCTCTCTTCTTGCTGATGAATTTTTAATGTTCAAGCATTTATAATAATTCAAAGGACTTCATTATAACAGCATGCAGAATTAGCCCCGTGTGTTTTAGGATGTTGGATCTTTATTTGTGATCTTTGTCAAAGAGGGAAAAAAAGGAAAACAACAGTATTAATAGTGTGTGTTTGTGTCCGTAGCAACATGAGAATTATGATGTCACCCCCCGTTAGAGCCTCTTGTCCCTGAAAGAGGTTGTTTAAGATTTTCTACTTCAAATAATTTGCTCAAAAGCTCTTCTATTCTCCATAATTGCATTTTATGGGAAAAAAGATACGACTCTACTCCATGTCTTTAAATGGAAACTGGAATACTATATATTCAGATATGGAATACATTTACATTTAATAACAAATCAAGAACCTTTCTTTTACTTTACAAAGAGAAATATTCTCCTTTAAGAAAAGCCAGTTCTTAGGGTCTTTGAGAGTCTTCCAAAAAGGAGGTTTGGTTGACTTTGAGAGCCATATGGTGCAGTCTGTTACCCTCCTTAATGAATTTTTTCTTTACCATTTTATTTCTCTCCCAAACTGTACTTACATGGGAACAACTACATATTAGACCATCTCTTATAAAGATGACATTTTAAATATAAATAATAGGAAATAGTTAAACTATAATCACCTTATGGGTTTCCTGCTGTCAAATCCTAATATAGAGTTCTAGCTTTCCCTTTGAAAAATCAGAGATTTGAGCCAAATGCTACTATACCTTGTGGGTATGTGTATTCTTATAAGCCTATAAAGTCAAATGTTTAGAAATGTTCAAGTAATTGATTAGGTACCTCTGTTGTTTTTGGAGTGCTTAAATGTATGAATATACTTTTTGAAACAATATAATTGTTAATTTATTTGGTACCAAGTTATTTGATGTCTGTCTTCCATCTACCATATTACATATTTCTGATTAGTGGTGACAATGAACTTGATTTTTAGTTTTGTGGGGTGGAAAGAAATGGGGATGGAATCCTAGGACCTAAATGATAATCTTCAACCTAAAGAAGATGTAGAGCAGGGGACTTACTTCTCATCTTTCTCATCTCAAAAACAAAGAATTCGATCACCTCTCAGATTCTTTCCAGCCCAGGGAGAGGGGGATCCATTGATTTGTTAAATAACAAACTTCATCATATCAAGAGGTTCTGAGACTAAAAGTAACTAAAGTATCATCTCTATTGCAGACACCAAATTTAAAAGCTAATGCTGTTGTCATTTATTACAGAGACACCATCACATCTATCATAGTTCAAACACAGTAATGACTAAAAGGCACAGTAAAGTAGGTTTCCAAAGAGTAAAACTTAACTTAGAGGAGACACTGAAAATGATTTCCACTAGTCGCATCATAATAGAAAATTTCATTTTTTTTTTTTGGATTAAGGTATGCCAGAACCATTTTTGATTAAAAGGCAACTTGAGCTTATTAAAATAGCAAATGATAAAACATTTCTCTAATGTTTTGTTGTGCTAGTAGGGCAAACCATGGATCATAAGTTGGAAAAGGAGTTTGGGAATCAGAAGTCAAGTAGTAGACTGCTGAAGGACAGCTGGCCAGAGATCCCAGAGGCCTGGGAAGGATTCAGAATTTAGCAAGACCTAAAGGAGAAAGCAAAGCACCAAATCCAAGCATCCTGGTTAAAGCAGATTTCTGCCTCACTTACAGATTTATTATCTTTATTATTAGTATTCTTATGTAGCTGTAACAAATCCTAGCATTTTTGATCCAGGCAACTTGAAAGGCCCTATTTTAAGTGGAGAGTATGCTGACTCTCTAAATGACCTGCCTTGTATCTGCCTGCTTTATCTTGCTTCAACATGATACCAGCAGGATTCATGGAGGCAGTGTTCCTGACTTACAGAAGTTTTTGCTTTGAAAAAAAAGAAAAATTAAAAAGTACAGAGAGAATAGCATGAAAGAGAAAATATATTCTTAGTTTTAGATTTCAAGTCAGTTTCTTAATCTTTTTGGTTCATATGTACAAGCAAATACTCTAGAATTTATGACATTGTACTACACCGAATTAATCATTTAATGTCTTATAGACAAAGTGACAGAAAATAGAAAAAGGAATTTTCATAGCTGCTGTTCCCTAGCTCATTCTCTAGGCTGTTGAATCCAGCTGCCTCATGCTCTCAGGTGATCAAGAGGCCATATTTTCAGATGTTCCAGTAGCTGTCCTTTTTCTTTGACTTTGGTTTATGTTGTTACTCTTATGTCCTTTACTTTAGCAGTAACAAGATCATATATATGTTGACTGTTCCATATGACTTATTCCCCTCAATGTTTCTCTGACCAGATGGTACCACAAGTAATTTATCTCTGTTAAGGCAAAGATGAATGTTATGCTTTGATCAAAATTTAGAGACCCACCACAAAGGATTGGAAAACAATATGAAATAATTGAAAAAATAATGTGGTTAAACAAACTGATTTGACAGCCACTTGTTGAAGTAGCACTAAAGATAACCTTTGTTTATCGCATGGGGCAACAAAATATTAACGTTGTGTATTCAAAAACCATAATATTGACATATTTTAAAGCTTTTAAATTAGTTTATTGTCAATTCCAAAAAGAAAGAAAAAACAAAAACTGGAGGTTTTTTATACAACCCTCTACAACTCTTCAGTCAAGGACATTGTAGTAATCATTTGAGTGCTAATTTTTGAGTTAAGATATACAGAAGGAAATTTTTCAATATCTCTAATATAGAGCATGTCACAAATGAGAAAAGACTCTAGGCATAAGGAAGTTGAGGCATCAGGGCAAACGCGGGGGAAGTTTCTTCTCTGTGCCTATGTCTCCCGTCTACAAATTGGAAATAATGATAACATTTTAATTGTAAGATTTATGGTAAGGATTAAGTGATTAACAATTGTGTAAGGTGCCTCCCAAGCCACATGGCACAGAAATGGCCTGTAAATATTAGTTGTTGCCACTGCTGCTGACGATCCTGAAAACCTCACTCTGTACAACCCCTGCCTGAGAAACTGTGCTGTCTGTAAACTTCAACTCTTCTGAAACTCATTAAGTCGTGTTTCTTATTGTAGATGATGGTGGCATCATTGGTAAGATTATACCAGTGCATCACAAGCCTGGGAAGGTTATGATGTCAGAGTAGTGCTCAGAACCTACCCAAAGATGGAGTCACTTTAGGGACATCTGACCTGAAGCTGCCACAAGATTTCCTGATCCAGTACTCTCTACATATAGCCATGGATACCTTCAGTCATCAGTGAACTCTCAAACAGAAACCAGAGCGTTGTCTACCATTGGCCAGAGAAAAAGGTGCATCTTGCCTAAGATTGCCCTTTAGCTTGTTGCTTTAATACACTTACCCAGATTAATTTATCACATTAATGAGCTGATATTCTAGGACCCCAGAGATGCCAGATTAAAAAGGATGGCTTTATATTTCTGTACATAGAACACACCATTTGGACACAGGGTGGAAGGAACAGGAGGCCTTTCACTGGGAGAGATTACATGAGTACACTTCATCTCTTTCTTGGCTGTGCTTACCCTGTAGTTGCCCTGGAGGTGTTCACAGATCTGCATGAGTCTACAGAATGCCTCTCCTCCCATGCAACTCGGTGCCTCTAGTGGTTTTTCTATTTTCTCCAAAATTACCAGAAATAATCTTATAACCATTGTCTATAAAGCAAGAACCAGATTATCTTTGTTGTGGGTTTCTGGGTTGAGTTTTAATCTTTTTACTAAATTTCAGACTTGCTTGTACATCACTAGGTTTTAGGAATGACAGGATAATCTGGATTTCATTGAACACAGTTTAATTACTACATATTGCATAGAAAGGGAGAGGAGTTGACTTGGATGATGGAAATATGCATTGTTTGTATTGGTTATCACTTTTAGCTTTGGGTTGAGGTTAGTAAAAGGTGAATTGCCACAGTGCAGAGAAGTTCAGATGCATTAGTAGTAATCCCCTGCGTATTAGGGATGGAGAAAAGCTGTTCAAATGGCCACTAATATTATTAGGAGTGTTAAAAATTCAACTAATTGAAGTCATTGTTGAAGCCCTGTTAGTGTAGTTCACCAGGTGATAATAAGAGTGAGAAAGAGACATTACCATTCCATTTGTTCCTTTATTGGTAGTTTGATAACGAGCAATTATCCTTTAATTGGTATTGCCCTTATAGTGTTCAGTGTATTTGTGCATACATTTGAAATGTGTAGTAACACTGTGGGATGGCTGATGGGATATTTGGATCTTCATTTTATGGCCAAGGAAACTAAGGTTCAGAGTAGGTATTTTAAAATCATGTGGCAAGTAAGTGAGAATGAGGACGTGCTAAATGAATGAGCTCATACAAATGCATCTCCACAAATGCTGTCCTGCAGTCCATCAGTTCTGCTGAATTCTTGCATGAAGTTCCAACATGCCTGCCTAAACACTTGAAGTCATTGGCCCAAGGAAATGTTAATTTATTTCACCTCATAAAACACTTGCATTTGAAGAATGGGCAAGAATCTTCTTTTTTGAAAATTTAATATGATTTTTCTTATGGGGCATTCTTGGGAGAACTAAATGCACATAAAGTCAACATTGAAAATGCAAAAAATCTGGTTGAAGTGATTGTTAGAAATTTTAAATATAGCTAGGCATGGTGGTATATGCCTTAATTCCAGCTACTCAATAGGCTGAAGCATGAGGATCACGGGTTCAAGGACAGCCTTGGCAATTTAGTGAGACTCTGTCTCAGAATTTAAAAAATAAAAGTTAAAAAGTGTATCTCAGTGGTGGTTATGTACTATGACTTGAAATGCATTTAAATAAAATAATTTAAAAAAAAAGTGTATCTCAGTGGTAAAGCACCCCTGGATTCAATCCCCAGTATTGAACAAAAAATTTAAAAATTGAAGTATAATTTTTAATGTGTTGGAATGTGGGCAGACTATCTCTGAAATTTCTATGGAAAGTAAAAAAAAGAAAGATTTTTAAAGCAATTTTTTTTGTAAAATGTGTAATTACAAGGTCAAATTATATCCTGAAATGAGTGACCACAATCACTTAATTTAACAAAAATTAATAAAACCATGGAAGATACAAACTTGATCAGAAATTGCAAACCTTGTATTATTAGAACATAGTAGGGTGCTTAAGACATTTATATAATGATCACATAAGACAGTGGAGTAGTTAAAAGAAATGCAAATGTTACTAAATTTTGAATAATGATATTCAATACCAGTCTTCACTTGTGTTATTATTTAGGGGTGCAATGTATCCATAGCCTTTGTGTGCAGCTACCAAATACAGTTACCTCAATAAGACAAAAAGGCTGGTTGAACATTCTTTCTTTAGGAACCCTACTGAAAAGTAGTTAAAGTGTGCTTCCTTTATAGAGTTGTCTGTGAAAATGTAAACCTCCTTGGGGGTTAGATAACTTCAAGAAACATGGCTCATTCTTCAGAAGTGCCAAGCCTATTAAAAGTATAGTCTGCACCCCTTTGGAAGGCCTTCCATAACCCTAATTATTAATTTGCATTTCTTAAATATTTTTATTCCAAGCTCTTTTGAAATCAACTATTATTACTTCCAGTAATAGTATAACAATTAAACATAATAATAATGAACTCCCAGTTATTTTTCTAAATCCTTCAAACCCAATAGTTATATAATTGTAATATGTTATTAATGGAATAGTAACATTATTTATAATAGTATATAATATATTAACTATATATTACCATATATTATACAATATATAGTACCATATATTATTATACATAACAATACTACACTGTAATAGTATAATGTATACCGATTTAATGTTATAATTATGTAATATTTTAATACTTGTTAATCTATTTAATAGTTTTAAAGTGTACAGAAATAACTAAAATAAAGTTGAAACATTTCTACTTTCCACTCTACTTCTAATTTCTAATGATAGAAATCATTTTTGCTAATAGTTTACTGTACATCTTTCCCTCTTTATTATTTTCATTTAAGCACAAATATTTGTTATTAGAGATATACATAATATATATTGAATGTTAGTCTATAAAATATGTAATTTTTAGCCAAATTGGAATCTGTTCTTTTCTATCATAGTTTTTCAGTAAATAATAATTGAAAATCCTTAGTTTGCTGGTTTATGGTAATACTGTGCTACCCTTCTGATATTTTGATGTTATAAGTGAATATTTGTCTTGTTTAGTGTGACAGGCCAATAGACACATGTAAATGACGTGACAGGAAACCTTGTAATTGACACCAGCTATCAATAAAAGTTGATCAAGTCTATAACTGATTCCTCCTGGGCTATTTTTAAAAGGTTGAATTATTATGGAAAAATTAGGATTTGTGTCTGTCCACTCAACTTACCAAGTAACTCTACTATTTCATTATACCACATATGTAGAAGCAAGACTGTATAGTCAAGCACATAGGCTTTAGTTGCTAATGAACCACAGCATAAAAGTTTATACCGTACAGGAGGAAGAAAACCCTTCACAGATATTTTATATACAAGTGGGTGCACATTCTGAAAGTATAGAGATAGTTGTATGTATTGAATTATTTTGCCAGGCTTCAGGAAAACATTTATTAAAGTATCAATATTCACAAACCTTGGCTCAAAAGCTTTTCTAGAAGCTGAATTATTTCAAATAAAAGTGGAACTATTTCAAATAAAAGTAATGCACTAGGCACTTAGGTTGTATCTAGATATAACAAAATACATGATATTCATTGCTGTTAACTGAGCACATACTACGTGTGCTTGGTTTTAATGACTATTCGGATGACACACAGTTTATTCAAGAACTCTGTAGTTGTATACATGTATCCACAAACGTTATTTTTCAGCACTTCTTAAGAGCGTGGGCACTGTCCTAGAGAGAGGAAACTTCATCACAACAAACAACTCACAGTCAGTGATGAGTTGGAAGGAGGCTGTCACTGCAGAGCCTGCATTCACAGGAAGGACAGAGAAGTCTCATAGCTCTCACAGCTCCACTGCTGTGCCTCATTCTATGTGCTTGGAGAAAGCACTAATAAGTCTTGGGGCATTTTCTTGCTAGGCTCAGGTGAAGTCTTCAGTTGCACTTCTAGACAGTGCTTGCCTATTGGTCTTGGTGTCTGCCTCACCACCTGTTTGCCAATTCTGTCTCATACTCTTCCATGGTGCCTTTCTGCTTCTACAGAATATAGTAATGTGTGTTCAAGCAACAGCTATTTTTATGCATTTGTTGTTATTTTGATGCATGAGGCTGGAGAGGTTAAAGATAAGAAAAACTAGGCCCAAATCTTCACCATGTCGGACTAGGACCATACTTCCTTAACAAGACTCCCATAGCACAAGAAGTAAAATCAAGAATCAACAAATGGGATGGATTCAAACTAAAAAGCTTCTTCTCAGCAAAAGAAATAATCAATGAAGTGAACAGAGAGCCGACATCCTGGGAACAAATCTTTGCCACACACACATCTGATAGAGCACTAATCTCCAGGATATATAAAGAACTCAAAAAACTTAACACCAAAAAAACTA
>PVHX01016760.1:0-42154 GCA_004024805.1 Geosciurus inauris
GATTGTATATTTTGTCTTCATTATCTGAGGTTCTGTCTTCCAGGTGATCTAGTCTGCTGGTGATGCTTTCTATTGAGTTTTTTATTTGGTTAATTGTTTCCTTCATTTCAAGAATTTCTGATTGGTTTTTTTTCACGATCTCTAGCTCTTTCTTAAAGTAATCTTTTGCTACTTGTAATTGCTCTCTTATCTCTTTGTTGGAATGACCTATGGTTGCCTTTATTTGCTCTCCTATTTCTTTGTTGGATTGATCAATTTTTGCCTGTAATTGTTCACTTAGGTCATTCTTTAGTTCGCTGATCATTTTAACTATGTACATTCTGAATTCTTTCTCTGACATTTCATTTACTGTGCTGTCCATGGATTCTGTTACAGTGGTATCCAGGTTTATTTGGGGCACTTTCTTCCCTTGTTTCCTCATGTTGATTGTGTATCTTCCTTTCTTGAAATACCAATCTGAGGTATTGCGGCTTCTATCCTATAATCTTGTATTGACACTCTGGATACCCGTGTCTCACTTTGGAGCTACTTCTGTTTTCCCAGTGTCCCCAGATGGGCACTGTTGTCACTAAAGTTGGTGGCGGAGGTAGTGGACTACCTCTAGAGGGCAGTGGGAGTGGCTTTAGCTGTCCTCCTGAGGCGGCCCCTGAGGGCTGTTTTGCCCCTCTCTTGCACTCCTGCTGGTGAACAGGAACTCTGGAGCGGAAATACAGGTGGGCTCAGGTCTCACTTAGGCAGGGTCACAAGCTGGAGAGTCTGTGTGCGACCCATACAGTGAGTGTGAGCTCCCCTGGGGCTAGAGGCTAGCAGGCTCTGGTCTGCCTTCAACTAGGCATTCTGGCTTTCCCTAAGGGTGGTTTGGGGCCTTCTGTCTCGCCTGACCACAAGAACTCTGGAGCGGAACTGAGGTGGGCCCAGAGCGCACTAGGGTGGGGCCTCTTCACGCTGGGGTCTCTGGAGGCCACTCTTACCCTGGGTGTGCCTTCCTCTGTGGCTGGTAGCAATCAGACTCTGGACAATCCTTAGTTGGACACCCGTGGAGTTTCCTGAGGGTGGATCTGGGTCCTCTGTAGCTCCTGCCGGACCCCAGGACCTCTGGAACAGAACTGGGGCAGACCCAAGCTGCCCTTGGATGGGGCTGCCTCACACTGGTGTCTCTGGAGCGACTTTTGCCCTGAATTTGGCCTCCCCAATGGTTAGAGGTAGCAGACCCTGGTCTCCCTTTGGCTGGACAACCGTGGAGGTTCAATTATATTTTTTTTAAAAAAGCTAAACCTGAAACTTTGAAAACAGCTAAAGACATAAAAGAAGGTATTAATTAATTAATTGCAGTATTGGGGATTGAACCCACAGGCATTTTACCACTGAGCTACCTCCCAATCCCTTTTTATTTTTTATTTTGAAACAGGGTCTTGCTATGTTGCCAAGGCTTGCCTTAAACTTGCAATCCTTCTGCCTCAGCCTCCTGAGTTGTTGGGATTACAGGCATGTGCCATCACACCCAGCTGAAAGAAGGTTTTTCTTTTAAAAATTTTTTAAAATTATTATTAGAGCTTTATAGTTTTACATACTAGTTAGGTTCATCCCCACAAACTCATACATACATGGAAATTGATTTCAGTTCATGATCCCTCCTTTTCCCTCCCCCTTTTCCTTCTCACCCTCTCTCCCCTCTCTCATTCTTCATCCTCTATAGACTTAAAAGAAGGTTTTCAAAAGTAACTTGGAGCAAAGGTAGGAGCACAACAGTATCTGTCAGAACTGGTTGTGATTATTAATTTTGATGATTAATGGTCTCTTTCCATCCATGGAAAGAAATGACGGTTTTCTTCCATCTTATTACGGCTATGAGAATTTCTTTTTACCTACCTTAAACTAGTATCTGTGCTGTTTTCAGGATCATCATAAAAATCGACTCCTTCCCAACAACTGCAGTAGTGAACAATATTGGGATGTTTAAATGTGGCCAACGCTTGTACTTCACGCTCTACCTTCCTGATTAAAGGAACAGGAACACAAATGTGTCAGTATACATCCCTGATAACCATAAAACACTTAAATAGCAGGAGACAACTGTCCACACTCCCTGAATAAACAATCATTGTGGTTCCCACATCAAGTTTTAGAATGGGATTCAGGAGGAAAAACTGAATATAGGTAAAAAATAAAACAGTGGTTCTCACTCTCAATATAAAAGAAAAAGCAATGAGTTAAGTACTTCAATTTAAAACTCATTCGTAGTTAGTTTTTGAAATGCTAGTGGCACAACATGATAATTAAATCATATACCATGTTTTGTTTGGACAATGTGTTAAAATCTTTGGATTTCACAAGCAAACACCATTTGGACAATAAGGGTAGGTGACCCAGTTAGCATGCAAAACCTCTTTCAGAATTTTCAATGTGTGACAAAAATATACCAAAGTGGTAATTTATGCAGAGAAACAGAAATTTCGCTATATACTATGGGAGCTTTATGTGGGTTTTAGCAAAAGCTCCGACAAATCCATGCTAAATAGAGTGAAAAGAACTGGGTTTACAAGATGTGCGATACATAAATATTTTACAATTTTATTTATTTATTTATTTATTTTTTAAACATTTATTTTTTAGTTGTAGGTGGACAGAATATCTTTATTTTATTTTTATGTGGTGCTGAGGATCGAACCCAGTGCCTCACACATGCCGGGCGAGCATGCTACCACTGCGCCATAACCCCAGCCCCTACAATTTTATTTTTAATGTAAGAAGTTCTATGTGACATAAAATTTGTAAAACTAAAGAAAAAATAATTGATGCTTCAACAATCCCCCCAAAATCAGTTACTATTTAGGATTATTTCTCATAGTCTTTCTTCATATACATTGGTATATTTGTAATTATACTATATAATTTTATCTTTTTTTCACACGACATGCTATCTTTACAGTTTTCCTTGTAACAAAATTTGTATAAGCATCATTTATAGTTTTTTTTTTCTCAGTTTTAGGGATTGAACTCAGGGGGATTTGCCACTGACTTATATTCTCAGCCCTTGTTATTTTTTATTTTGAAACAGGGTATCACAAAGTTGCACAGGCTAGTCTGAAACTTGTGGTACTCCTGTCTCAGCTTCCTAGTAACTGGGATAATAGGTATGCATAATGGCACCTGGCTTCATTTATGAAGTTTTTGATATAAAATCTCAGAAACATAAACAAGTAGAGCAAAGAGTATAACAAACGCCTGCCAAGCCATCACCCAAATCAAACAGTTATCAACTCCTGGCCGATCTCATTTCATCTGTTCTCTTACCCACTTCCTCCTCCTACCCTGGATTATTGTGAAGCAATTTCCAGCATCATATCATTTCATGAGTAAATACTGCAATCTATGTCCCTCATTTTCAATGGCTACAAAATAGCCATTGCTTAGAAGAGAAAACAAAACCCATTTAACCATTTCTTTATTGCTGGATATTTTTGTTTGTTCCAATTTTTTACTATTAATAGACTGTGACTGACATCTTCTTGCACACAGCCACAATTTGGTTGATACTGTCAGAACAAGTTCCAAAAAGGAAATTCTTGGGTCAAAGCACATAAACATTTTTATGCCTCTAGATTAATATTTCAAAGTATGTTTTTAACATGTTGAAAATTCATAAAGCATTGGAAATGTATAAGATTCTGAATCTTTAGCAACCTTATTACCATTTTTAAAAATAGTCAACGAACAGAAGGAAAATACTACTTCATTCCTGTGAAGTAAAACAGGAAGGGAAAGGCCTTGTTTTGATGCTGAGCAGGTACGAGAGAGAGGAAGTAGGTTTATTCAGAGTGAAGAGCATCCAGGATTCCATGTCTGCATCTCGTATACTCATGTCATTTTCCTTATCTCAAAACCCTTTTCCATCTCCTTCTCCTATCCTTGAGGGATCAGTATGGCCAAATTATTCATACTCACAATAGTCAGAGAACAACTACCAAGACTGGTGAGCTAATGAACATGGGAAAAAAAAGAGAAACATAAAAAAAGAACAGTGCAGGTTCAACGAGCATCTCATTTAAAAATATAAAACATTGAGGCTGAAATTGTGGCTCAGTGGTAGAATGCTTGTCTCGCATGCGTGAGGCACTGGGTTCGATCCTCAGCACCACATACAAATAAATAAATAAAATAAAGATATTGTGTCCATCTACAACTAAAAAGAATTTTAAAAAATAAAACATTTACTACTTACTTGTTGTTATACTTAACACGTTTAATAACATAAATATTTCCATCGATTCCGTGTTTTGCTTTGAAAACTGTGCCAAATCCACCTCTGCCAATTGGTTCTATTTCTTTAAAATCCTTGAGAAACCTTAAAGATAAATACGATTGTTATTCTCAAGTTCACTATTTGCTCCCTTCCCCCATCTCCCTTTACAGTGAAATGGGCTGAATAATCAACATGATTCTCCCCCTCTGGTTATTAAAAGTCTAGTTTTGTAGACTCTTCACTCACAAAGGGTGGTCCCTTCTCCTACTCCTCCTCCTCCTACACAGAGTCCAACATAACAGCTCGCCCCTAGGGGTCACAGTCACTCTGGCTGCACATAAGCCAAAGAATCCTTCCACAAGTATAAAACTTCAAAGAAGCATTCTCTTGTGTTCCACAGCCTTTACATTGTTAGAGAAATGAGAACATGCTCTGAACCTGCCTCGGTTTATAATAACCTATTTTTCTCCTCTCCCTCAAGTCCCACATTCCAGTGCTGGGCCCTGCCAATTCTTCTTTCTAATCATATTGCCGGTACCTGCCCACTTTTTTCCACCTCCAGTGTCTTCATCCCAGGCCATGCCTCCATCAAGCTCCTGCCAATAGCTTAGCGGCTGGATGCTGTACTTGCTCTCCTGCCTCAATCCAATCCATGATCACACAGCAAACAGGGTTTTGAAAACACAGTGTGATCAGGTCTCCCTCCTGCTAAACCTCCACTAGCGTACCTTTTAATTTGGCAAAAAACAGAAAGCCCTTAAAGGGCCCAGGAGGTGTCATAGGATCTGCCTCCCACTTCCTTCTCTGGTGTTGCCCCATGGCACTCTGCCCTCCGTGCTGCTCTCCCAGCACACAGCCTGTCTGCCTTGCAAACACACATCACCTTCTCCACTCACTCTCCACCTTCTCGCTCACCCTTCCTTTCATACCGCTTCTCTGTGCTAACACATCCTTCAGGTCTCCCCACAAATGTAACCTCAAGCAAGTCTTGTCTCACCCCTAACATTAAATTCAAGGGTCCTGTTTCCATTTCTCACCATGCTATTTGCTTCTCCTTTGGAGCTCTGACCATATTCAGTAATTACAGATGTTTTTATGTAAATATATGTTTAATGTTGGTCATCCCCTCCAAACTGCAGGAGAAGAGGAAATGGTTCTATTTGTTCCTACGATGAACCCAATGCCCAGCACGGTGCCAGATATATATCAGGTGTGCACCACCACACCTGGCTTTCATCTTGTTTCCTTAATAAATATGTATTGGTTCTTAGTTGCTTTTTTCTTTTTTTTTGTATTTGTAGATGGATACAATATCTTTACTTTATTTATCTTTATGTGGTACTGAGGATTGAGCCCAGGGCCTCACATGTGCTAGGCAAGAGCAATACCACTGAGCCACAACCCAGCCCTCTTTGTTGCTTGTTTAAACTTGCATTCAATGCCTAACTTTTGCAAATAGACGTCTTTCAATCTAGATGCTTTTTTTTTTTTTTTTGTACAGGGGATTGAACCCAGGAACACTTAACTAAGCCACATTCCCAGCCCTTTTTTTAAAATATTTTATTTAGAGACAGGGTCTTGCTGAGTTGCTTAGGGCCTTGCTAAATTACTGAGGCTGGCTGTGAACTTATGATTCTCCTGCCTCAGCCTCCCAAGCGACTGGGATTACAGGCATGTGCCACCATGCCTGACATTAGATGCTTAATCTAAACTCAAACATATCATCTACAATAGAGGAATCTCTTTTTTCAAGTGAAACATAATATGGAGCTAGAAAACACATAACAGATCCAAATGGATCTATTCTGATTCCTACAGGCATACTTTTTTTTTTAATCACAGGCTTATAAGAGTATTTGCTTTCAAAATGAAAAACATCCATGGAGCATCACAGAAATCTATACTTACCACATTTCATTTGGATTTATCTAAACCTTACTACTCCAAGAGACAATGATCCTTTGTTGGTCTGACTAGACTTCAACTATTAAATTGCTTGGGTGGGAATATGACTTAATCTTATGACAAGCCTTTAAGAAACTTTTATTGAATGAACAAATATATTATTAAACAAATTCTATTGAACAGGTCCCTCTTACCTGTAGTCCATAGTATATGGGTTTTCTTCTATATTGAAAGACTCGAAGTTAGCTGCCAAACTTCTAAAATTAAGACAAGAATATAAAATTCAAATAAAACTAAAATCAAATATAACTTGTTTAGAGCAGGTTTTATGTCTTACACTGCGGTTTTCATAATCTGCATCAACTATTGGAATAACAGGTACCGAGTGTTAACCTTTTTCTTTATAAAACGATAGACTATGATTCTCTGTCCTCCAATAATTGCTGGCTCTCTTTTTCACCTTCCTTGTTAGCATGCCACTAGCCTCTCCTTTTCTTTCTCCAGACTCAGAACTTCAGGAACATCTCCTGGTCCCCTCTTCCAGCCATCATTCCTCACTGGTGATAAACTTTCTGTGACTGGAAATTCGATCACCTGAAACTAAGCATATCCCAATTGCTTTCTTCCCCCTGAGCCCTTGAGTATTCAACTTCCTTACCACCAGCAGTGCCATGATTCTTGTCTCCATCCCATCCTAAATGGAGCAATGTTCAAATGTCTTCTCCTTTCCCTCTTCTGCACCCTCTCACCCAGCTACTATTTTCTATCCCCTCAAGTCATGTCTACCCTTCCTTTACAAATTCTTCTGCCACAATAAGCATGGCTGCAGGCCCAACATCCCACATGCGGGTCTCATTTCTCTCCATCCATTCACAACAGGAGTCATCTTTCTTCAACGTGTCTATCTACTGTTCAGGATACACTGGTGGCTCATATGGCTCTTTCTGTCCTCTCACTCTCATTTCTGACTACATTTACTTCTTTGCCATTCTCTTCAGTTAAAGAAAACAATTCATTATAACTCACATAATATTTGGTCTTTTTTACAACTCAAGCTATTATATTATCTTTAATATAACTCACATATTCATTATAACTCACATAATATTTGGTCTTTTTTACAACTCAAGCTATTATATTATCTTTACCCTACCTGTTTGCAAAATAATGCACTTCCCTTGAAAACACCCCTCTAAGCCCAATTCCTCATAGCCTCATCCAAAATAATGCCATTTACCAATTAATCTAGCAATCACCATAGGGCTTTACATTTACAGTACAGCATGTACACATATATATATTCAAAGATATCTCTACATATTAAAAATTATTTGTTTGTAGCTTTAAAGCTTTTACATCTTCTGAAACTCTACTCAAATAAACATGTATAATACTCTATGAAAACTGTAGACAAAAAAATAAGACTGACAAACTAAATCTGAAATAAAACTTTAGCCCAAAATATGTTTGATGCCCAATAATACTCACATTTTTTTCTTCCTTTTATCATTTTTGAGACCATTCTACAACAAAAGAAAATGGGAAATAGTTTAAGATGATTAAATTAAGATGATTTAAGATGACTGACTCTTAAATTAAATCATCTTGGCTTCCTTCTACCTCTTCCCCCCATACTAGGGATTGAACCCAAAGGTGCTCTACCACTGAGCTACAACTCCAGCCCTTTATTTTTTTATTTTAAGACAGGGTCTCACTAAGTTGGCAAAGTTGACCATGTACTTAGTGATTCCCCTGCTTCAGCCTAAGTAGCTAGGATTACCGGTGTGCACCACCACACCTGGCTTTCATCTTGTTTCCTTAAGTGGCTCCTTGACCATATTTCTTAGTCTATAAGATTAACAGCTTCAGCTGGGCACAGTGGCACATGCCTGTAATCCCAGCACTTTGGGAGGCTGAAACAAAAGAATCGTAAGTTCACAGCCAGCCTCAGCAAAGGTGAGGCACTAAGCAACTCAGTGAGACCCTGTCTCTAAATAAAATACAAAATAGGGCTGGGGATGTGGTTCAGTGGTTGAATGCCCCTGAGTTCAATCCCTGGTACCCGCCCCACAAAAGATTAACAGCTTCACACATGCGTACACTCTTGTTAAGCCTTGGACCAACACTTAGTATTGCAAGACTTGGATTTTGTCACTCATACAGGGTTTGAAATAGAATCTAATTGTTCTTTGGATTTGCATTTTCCTGAAGCCTAGTAAAATATGGCCTCTTTATAGCCCATTTGGTGTCTCACCTCTACAATGTCTACTCAGACACTCTGTACATATTTCTATTTACTTGTTTGTTATTGATTTGTAGTTCTTTATAAACAGAATGCTTTTGTAAAAAATTATCTGATTTTTAAGTTTAGTTTTTATTTTAAGTTTAGTTCTGAGTTTTTTTTAACAGAAGTAGAACTATGTTAATGAGCCTTCAAATATTGTCCAACTGATGGGATGGAAAAAATAAGATCATAGGAATGTTTAAAAACACAGGTTGAGTAGGAAGGATGGCAGTGAAATATGAAAGAATTTTCCGTGAAGGGAGTGGAGGTTAATTAAAAAAAAAAAAAACCAGAATCAAAAGGCTGCTAAATATCATTATTTAGTATGAGCACTTGGATAAAAACAAAAATTTTGTGGCATAGAGAAGGTCATTTTGTTTTCTCTTTCCACATTTTTTATTGGTGCATTATGTTTGTACATAATGATGGGATTTGTAGTTACATATTTGTACATGCACACAATGTAACTATATAATTTGGCCAGATTCACTCCCCAGCACTTCCTCCCACCCTTTCCTCCACGCCCACCCAGTCCTTTTCCTCTAGTAATCTCCCTTTCATTCTCACAAGATCTGCCCCCACCTTTCTTTTCCTTTCTCCTTGCTATCTTCCATATAGGAAAGAAAACATATAAATCCTTTAAAAGGTCATTTTCAAATGAGGAAACATACAGGAAATCAAGATTAAGTAGAAGCTTAGAGACTAATACTATACCATAGAAGAAGACGCAGAACTGTCTAAATGCTCACTTCCATGATTGTTTGTCGGTTCATTTGGTAAAAAGTCCTTTCCAGAGAGTGAGTCAGAGCCACTAAAAGAAAAGAATAACTATTAATTTATGAATTCTTTTTTTTAATCATGAACTTCTTTCTGTAAATTCTCCTTAAACATTAGAAATTTTTCATTAAAAAATTGCTCTTGGGGCTGGGATTGTGGCTCAGTAGTAGAGCGCTTGCCTCGCATGCGTGAGGCACTGGGTTCGATCCTCAGCACCACATAAAAATAAATAAGTAAAGATATTGTGTCCATCTACAACTAAAAAAAAAAAAATTTTTTTTTTAAATTGCTCTTTCAGGCAGCAATTTTTCCTTTTTCCTTTTTCTTTTTTTTTTTTTTTGTAGTGCTGGGGATGGAACCCAAGTCCTTGAATATGCTGTGATGAGCATTTTACCAACTAAGCTACCCCCCCAGCTCTTAGACAGTAATTTGAATATGTTAAATATCACCATTTATTTGCCCAAACTTACGATGTGCTTGCTGTGCTTCCTGTGTTTCCGCAGTGATTGGAGTTAGCAGGAAAAGCACCAGAGGGAACTAGGTCAGTTTTCTGAAACAAGGAACAGCATTTAATTTCTTTTTTTTCTTCTTCTTTCTTTCTTTCTTTCTTTTTTTTTTTTTATGGTACTGGGGTTCTTCTCTCCTGTAACTCAATAACTCAGCCTCAGGGTACAACTATTAACCTGCATTTCCTAGTGTTCACCAAATCCACAGGCATAAACAATTATAAGAGAAATATAACTTTCATGCATGTTTGATCTGGATTTAAAAAACAACCCTGAGTTGCTCCCAGAACTTTTATCCCTTACAGCCTTGTGGCCCCTGTGGTGGGACACAGAACCAAAGAATGAATTACTATGCAACTGGCCATGTAGGCATTATATAAATACAATCTGATCTCAAATCAACCTCAGAAGGAATTTTAAAACATAAAAAATTAAATCTAATGGCAGTACATACCATTGAGGTTTCTTCTGATAGTTCCTGAAGGGCACATTTAGCAGCCATTTGTTTTGCTTCCTGCTTAGTGGAACCGATACCAATACCATATTCTTTCTTCCCAATTTTGCATTTATACTTAAATCTAGGAGAAATGATAGAGTATTCATCCAAATATCAAAAAAACCAGTAAATTTAACTTATGATTTGGAAAAAAATTGTATAGTAAGATAATACTAATTTATTTGCTAGATTTATATTTCATATCTTACATAATTAAACCTTCAGTAAGACGGCTGGCCACTTTGAACAACCAGTGCTGGCTGACATCTCAGCTCACATTCTCCAGGCAACTTCTAGCTCTTTGTTGCTTCATTGAAAGATCTTACACAAAAGCACCAAGTGATGATTTCTAAAAGCTCCTCAAAGATCCAAAGATTTAGGAAAGAAAAAGTCAGTAAACAAAAAGGATTTCTGAAAGGAGAAGCTCTGAGGTTCCTGTGCTACAGCCTGTGGGAGGATGAGCAGAACATGGATTGTGTGCTGTCAGAGCTTCATGCTAACTGCTGATATCCACGAAAACGAAAGGCCCCCGTGGTGCAGATCCTTTTTTTTTTTTTAATATTTTTTTAATTGTAGATGGACACAATGTCTTTATTTTATTGCTTTGTATGTGGTGCTAAGGATCGAACCCAGGGCCTCATGCATGCGAGGCAAGCGCTCTACCGCTGAGCTACAATCCCAGCCCTTTTTTTTTTTTTTAAATATTTTTTAGTTGTAGGTGGACACAATATCTTTATTGATTTATTTTTATGTGGTGCTGAGGATCGAACCCAGTGCCTCACGCATGCGAGGCAAGCGCTCTACCACCGAGCCACAATCCCAGCCCCAGTGCAGATCCTTTTAATACCAAAATCCACACTCCCTTCATATTAGATGCAAAGACATTTGTGGTGCTAGGTGTAGCGGCACATGCCTGTAATCCCAGCATCTTGGGAGGCTGAGGCAAGAGGAACATAGATTTGAAGCCAACCTTAGCAACTTAGTGAGGCTGTAAGCAACTTAGTGAGACCCTGTCTCAAAATAAAAAATAAATAAAAAGGGCTAGTGATGTGGTTAAATGCCCTTGGGTTCAATCCCTGGTACAAAAAAAAATGTGGACAATTATATATATTTTTTAATTTTTTTATAGATATATAACAGTAGAGTGCATTTTGAGATATTATACATATGGTGTATAACTTATTCCAATTAGGATCCGATTCTTGGAGCTGTATATGATGTAGAGTTTCACTGGTTGTATATTCATATATGAACATAGGAAAGTTACATCTGATTCATTCTACTGTCTTTCCTATTCCCATCCTTACTCCCTTCCCTTCATTCCCCTTTGTCTAATCCACAATGAACTTCTATTCCCCTCTACCCCCCATTATTGTGTGTTAGCAACTGCATATTAGAAAGGACATTCAGCCTTTGGTTTGGGGGGACTGGCTTATTTCACCTAGCATGATAATCTCCAGTTCCATTCACATACTAGCAAATGCCATAATTTCATTCTTCTTTATGGCTGAGTAACATTCCATTGTGCATACAAACAATGTTTTCTTTATTCATTCATCTGTTGAAGGACACCTAGGTTGCTTCCATAGCTTAGCTATTGAGAATTGAGCTGCTATAAACATTGATGTGGCTGCATCACTCTAGTATAATGATTTTAAGTCCTCTGGGTATATACCAAGGAGTGGGATAACTGGGGGAAATGGTGGCTCCATTTCAAGTTTTAAGAAATATATTTTAGGGGCAAAACAATGAACATAGCACCACATATCATGGAGTTACTTTATATATTACTATAAAATTATTCCAGTATTTTCAATTTTTTTCTACCTTTATGTTTCAACTGGAGGATGTAGAAGGAAACACACTCAACCAGGATGAGTCATCCCACTATGCCCTGAATTAAAGAGCTGGGCTGAGTGATGCGATCATTTCTACAGTTTCTATCTCATTCAGTACCCCCAGATAGACTTCTGTCTTTTGGTACTCAATGTTGGAGCACTTAATTGAAAGTGAAAAGGCAAACTACAGAAAAATAAAAATAGTCACAATTATTGAGATCGACTCATCTAATTCACTTTTGCCTATTTCATTCCAATAATACTATTAAATTTTTCTCCTCCTGTTTCTGGTCTAAAATTCACCAGAGTAAAAAGCAAAAGTGGAGTCACTTCATAAGACAGTATCCTGAGTGACAGTTTGGACTATTTGCCACTTGGGTTTTCTTCTTCTTCATTTAACTAGTTGGTTGTAGTTGAGATACAATTTCCCTTTAGACATTTACTTTCTATGTTTTTCAGTTCCAATCCATCCTTTATCCCTACTCCCACAAGTCTTAGTTCACTGCTAATTTCCTTAGTAACTTTCAGAATCTAATCCATTTGGTCATTCAGCATATCCCTCAAATCTGTTCTCTTTAAATTGAGGGCTAACACCATCCTTCATAGTATTGGATCATTTAATCAAACTTCAGGGACAAACCCTAGACAAATTGCTCCCTAATCTGACAATGGTGAAAAGTCATCCTAGACATGTGGCAAAGCAATTTTCACATAGCTACTGTCACCGTGACCTCGGGGATGGGAAGAACCCCACATCTCTCAAGCAGGGGCACTCTGTACTCTTGAGTTGTGTACAGACTAACCATCCAGATATATCTCAGAAATACAGCAGTCCCCTCTTATCTATGGAGGGGACTATCTATCTACTGCAAAAACCCCAGTAGATGCCTAAAACCACAAACAATACCACATCCTTATATACTACTTTTTCCCTCTCTCTACATATATACTTACCTATGATAAATTTTAATTTATAAATTAGGGACAGTAAGAGATTAACAACAGCAGCTAATAATAAAATAGAAGAATTATAACAATATATTATAATAAAAGTTATGTGAATGTGGTTTTTCTCTCTCTCTCTCTCTCTCTCTCTCTCTCTCTTTCTCTCTCAAAATCTTACTGTACTATATTCACCCTTCTTCTTTCTGTTAACCCACAGGAAATTGGAACTGCAGAAATAAAAACCATAGATAAGGAGGAACTGCTCTACTCTAAAGGGTTATCCAAATTTGATCAATCATGTTATGGGGCTCACAGCTTTTATAATTACACATTTTAATTTTAAAAAATGTTCAGAGCTAGATGTGACATCACACACCTTGGTCCTAGATACAAGGGAATCTGATACTTAAGCCCACAAGTTCAAGACCAACCTGGACAACAAGGTGAAAACGGGTCTCAGAAAAAAAAAATTGCTTATTAAACCCTTCATGCAGAAGAACAAATATTTCTGAGAACAATTAGCCAAGAAAATAAGCTCACTTTATTGCTGAAATACAATGAAACAAAAGGAAAAATCAAACTACAGCTTACCTTTTGGGACCCTGCTCCCTCAATTCACATTCTTCATAATTTACAGGTAATTTTTCCTTCTGGGCAATCCTATTGACAAGTCCTATGTAATTCCCAGTGGATGGTCCTTCTGAAGCATCCGATGTCGTCAAGGATAAAGGACTAACTGCCTACAAAGAAGAAAAAACCTTGTCTCATATAAATTATAACAAAGATTTTACCCTTTCTTTTTCTAATAAAATTACTAAGTGCACAATCTGAAAGACAACTTAGATGGTATTTGTTTCCAATGATATCATCTTGTTAAGGATGGAGGTAACTATATACCTCTACCCAAAAAAAGTCTTTTTTAATTAAAGAATAAATAGATAAATAAAAACTATGTATATGTATGGTATACAACATGATGTTCTGAAATATGTATTCATTATGGAAGGGTAAACAGAGATAATTAACATACATCTTATACACATATCCTTTTGTAGTTGGAACACTTAAAATCTACTCTCTCAGTAATTTTAAGGTAGGTAATATAATAATTCACCCATTTTCCTTTTATAATGCCGTTAAGAAAAAAACAAAATACTTGTCAATTTTGTTGTTTTATTAGGCAAAGTACTTTAACATTCTCTAGCTTGCTTACCTTTTCTAAATCTCAAAGAACAGGGTAACATATTTTTTTTTCTTCTGACATGAAATTAGAAATTACTTTATTATTCATTCTTTTTTTTTTAATATTTATTTTTTAGTTGTAGGCAGAATATCTTTATTTTATTTTTACGTGGTGCTGAGGATCGAACCCAGTGCCTCACGCATGCTAGGCAAGCACGCTACCACTGCGCCACAACCCCAGCCCTATTATTCATTCTTATTAAGCACCAGCTTAATACTGCAGAAAATTTCAAATTACCCTTCAACAACTCACCCCCCACCCCTTGAATTCTTGATCAAGAGCTTTTCAAGTAAAGACGTGCTCTCTTCTGTATAAAACTTTATGAAATAAAGGCAAAGGACTGTATATATCTTGCTGTAAAATGCTGCCCAAGGTGCTGGAGACAGTGGCTGCCCCAGAGCCCGTCACTGCCCAGGTCCTGAAAGACTCTTGTTCATGAACTGTCTCTTCACAAAGCAAGTCCACCACTTGCTGGGTTTATCATTCTGAGGGTCAAAAACTTTCTCACAAAGTCTCAGTCCAGTCTCTTGCCTTTGCTGCTGTAGGTAGGCTCGCATGACTTCATCTTCCTGTTTGTTCGCAGGTTTGGCGTAAATTGCATTAAGAGGAAAACCAGGCTCTCCAGGAATGGGAAAATTGGTAATTCCCAGGGTATACATTTCTTTCTCGCCTTGGCTTTTGGAATTGCACTTTCGGAGTTTCTTTAGACACTCAGAAATGTAGAGGGTGATATATATCAAGGTCCTATCAGCTTCATTCTTAATTTCATAGTTTTTGAAGAAGACATTGGCCTTGAAGTAATAGATGGCTTCATCCACAATGTCTGTATCTTTTGTCTCTCTAGGGGCAGGTCCTTTGAACTGACTTCTGATAGGTAACAGGGCCATGTTTCCAATGAGTTTGGTGTCAGGGTCCATGAGAGAAGAGTGGTAAGCTGGCATCTTGGCGGCGCCCGGGTTTGGACCCAGAGGAGCAGAACCCAGTTAAAGCGCGGCGCTTCCCGTCTGGGGACCAGGGCCACAGGGTAACATATTAAAGTAAGATATATCCTGGATCCCACCTTAACAGAAAAGATTAAGATAACAGCATCATTCCCACTATTATTATCTGAACCCTCTTTTTTTTTTTCCTTCAATTTGACAAAATCAGGTCAAAAGTTTTTCTACTTTATTAATCTCATCAAAGAACCAGCTTTGGGTTTTACTGCTCTTCTTAATATTATTTTAGTTTCTTCTACAATAATTTCTGCCATTGTTGTTATTGTCTTTCTTCTCCTTGGGAGGAGATTAGTTTTTTTTTTCCCCAAACTTCTTGACTCAGTTTTTGGCTTATTAATAATTTGTGAGTTAGTGTTTTTGCTTAATTACTTTCAATTTTGATTAAAAGGATGACATCTTCAAGTAAAGTTTTTTTCCAAGAAAGCTAATTTTTTTCAAAATTTTCTGTATGTGAGAATGCTCTTCTCTTGTCTCACATGTAAATGCCTTCATGTCTCACTTTGCAACCATTCCTCCACTGTCTCCTAGTGAACATCACCAAAGTTTCCTTCATTTTTACACTTTGTGTTATTTTTCTTCTTCTGTGTATTTTTTAAGTTCTGCCTCATTGCTTGTAGAATTCTTTCCTCCCTGGAGCTCAGTACTTTCATCAGGATCACTACTGTTCTCAGTAGTTCAGTATTTTCCTATGTTTTAGTCAGCTTTTTCACTGCTGTGACAAGAACAATTTTAGAGAAGGAAAAGTTTATTTAGAGTCTCACAGTTTCAGAGGTCTCAATCCATAGACAGCAGGCTCCATTCCTCAGGTCTCAAGGTGAGGCTGAACATCATGGCAGTAAAGTGCGGCAGATGGATGCTCACATGATGATCAGGAGACAGAGAGAGGTTTCCCTCCACTTGCCAGATATAAATATATACCCAAAGCCACGCCCCAAATTCCCACCTCCTCCAGCCACACCTTACCACTTCAGTTACCTCTGTTAATCCCTATCAGGGGATTAATTCACTGATTGGGTTAAGATTCTCCCAACCCAATCACTTCTCTTCTGAACCTTCTTGCATTGTCTCACACCTCACATCCAAACCATAACATCCTATATCTAGTGAATTATTTTAATCTACATTCAGGTCTTTCTTTCACAAGACATGAGAGATTTCATGTTGAAATCTCTTCAGATCATTTTGTTTGATTGTTGGGTGCTGGAGATTGAACCCAGGACCTTGAATATGCTCAGAATGCTCTCTACCCCTGAGCTACCCTCCCTAGTTTTTTTTCTGTTCTATTTACTCTGTTTGCATATTCAGGGACATCAATTACATTTATTCTGGTTCTCCATGATCTGCCTTCCATGTACATCATTCTTCCTACAAGCACCTTCATCTCTTTTTTCCTTTCTATTTCCCCAATTAGTTGGAGGGGACTCCTCCCACAACCTGTCAGTTCATTTCTTCCTGAACACATCTCAACTTCACATAGTTGCCCAACTTCCAAGTACTGGGTTGCTGCTGGCACTCTAACTAGGCATTACTCAGCTTTGCCTACTCTTTCCTAGGTGTACTTCTCAGGGTTTTACAGAGATGGAGACAGGGAAAGACTGAACTAAACTTAAATGTAAAGAAAATTGTGGGGGCTGGGGTTATGGCGCAGTGGTAGCGTGCTCGCCTAGCATGCGTGAGGCACTGAGTTCGATCCTCAGCACCATATAAAAATAAAATAAAGATATTCTGTCCACCTACAACTAAAAAAATAAATAAATACTTAAAAAAAAAAGAAAATTGTGAATGGCTTTACCATGTAGGTAGGTATTTTTTCACAGAGAGAAATACAAAATATTTGCAAGTTCCTTTTACTAGGAGAAATAAAAGAGCAATTTCCTACCTTGTTTTCTTTCGTAAGTATATCGACAGCTAATTGGGCTGCGGCATTTTTTGCTTCCTGCTTTGATTTGCCTCCAGCTTCTGGAAATTTTCTCTCATCTATTATAACTTGAAACGTAAACCTAATTACGAAGAGAATGTTCACATACAACTCATGGCATATGTAAGAACAAGTAGTCCAATCACCAGGCTCCCCATGACTACCTTTAAGGGTTTAAACTTATCTTCTACATAGAATGTAAACAGCCACCCCAAATAGTAGAACAGCACACCTTCCTGAAGCACACAGGAGCTTATACGCTCTTTTTTTTTCTCTTCCCCGCAGAGTCATCTGAGGTTACCAGTTTAGGTCAAGAGGACTCTCACAGAACTCTTTGACAACTTTGCTACAGGACTAAAATATTGACCTCAAAATTATGCCTCAGTGGCCAGTGTCCCAGTTTACATTTACAGGGATATTTCTTTTTCTGGATGTGTGCTCTGGGTATTGAACCTAGTATCTAACTCATGCTAAGCACATGCTCTACCACTAAGCTACACCCCCACCCAAGCCCTTAGAACTTATCTTTTTTGATAACAACTTGCCTTAAATCATGTGGAGGTCCTGTCGTAGGCAGTTGATGGTACTTAAGAATTACTCCATACTTCT
This sequence comes from Geosciurus inauris, assembly GCA_004024805.1. Lineage (NCBI taxonomy): Eukaryota > Metazoa > Chordata > Mammalia > Rodentia > Sciuridae > Geosciurus > Geosciurus inauris. The sequence goes on from PVHX01016760.1 coordinate 17,763, forward strand.
GACGGTACTTATTAAGTTCTTCCATGAAAAACCCTCGTGAGATACTATTTGCCATTTCTTCTTCCAGTAACCTACAATAGAAGAGATGTTTCAATGAGTGACACTCACAGAACATATTTAATCTGATTTTCTCAAAGCAGTTTAGAAGACAACATGAGATAAGGAAACTCTCCTTGGTATGACTCCTAGGAGCCCCGCAGAAAATAAGAGAGAACTTTCTTTTAAAATCTCTCTTTCTCTCTCATGGACTATACAATCAAGTTAATCTGTCCAAAACTTCTACTTTCAAAATTCAGGGGGCCTAAGAAAGAGGAGAGCCCTTCTTCTTCACTCTGCTCTGTGTTTCTACTGAGTGTCAAGTGCAAATCTGTCCACCTGCCTATGAAGGTAAAAAGGGAACAGATAAAACTAGAATTTTTTATGTTGAGAGCAAGGTTTAGTGTATAGAGAATAAGTAAGCTTACACAATCATGAAGGATTTGGCTGTATGGAAATAGATTCCCCTATGAAATTGCAAAACAACTCCTTTAAAACCTGCAGAAATCAATTTTAGGACAATTTACCCAGTGGGTAAATTAAGACCAGTTTTACAGGTCTCAGTAGACCAAGGTGATAGCATGATTTAAATTATAAACAAGGGGCTGGGTTTGTTGCTCAGTAGTAATGCACTTGCCTAGCACTTGTAAGGCACTGAGTTTGATTCTCTGCACCACATACAAATAAAGGTCCATCAACAACTAAAAAACATTTTTAAAAAATAAATAAATTATAAACAAAATTTAAAGGACATAGAATTTAAACATAAATGCCAAAACTATAAAACTCTTAGAAAAAAACCAGATGTGAATCTTCATGATCCTGGATTTGATGACAGAATCTTAGTTATAACAGCAGAAGTATGAGCAATAAAATAAAACATAGAAAAATTGGGCTTCATTGAAATGAATAACTTCTGTGTAACAAGAACACCATGAAGAAAATGAAAAGACAACGTACAGAATGGAATATTTTAAATTTATACAAATGGTAAGAGCCTGGTAACCAGAATATATTAAAAACTCTTCTAACTCAACATTAAAAAATCAACCCAAGGGCTGAGGATATAGCTCAATTGGTAGAGCACTTGCCTAGCATGCACAAAGCCCTGGGTTCTATCCCCAGCACCACAAAAATCATTCAATCCATTCATCCAATTAGAAAATAGGAAAAGGACTAGAATAGCTATTTCTCCAAAGGAGATACATAAATGGCCAAGAAGCACATGAAAAGATGTTCAACATCACAACTACATACTACTTCACACTCACAAGTAAATACTACTTCACATCCACCTCAATACTGATAACAATCAGAAAATGAAAGTGTGGATAAGGATGTGGAAAAATTGAAACCCTCACACATTGCTGAACAGAATGTAAAAGATGCAGGTGCTCGGGAACACAGTTTGGTGTTCCCTCAGAAAGTTAAACTAATGAGAAGAGGTTGACCAATGTGGCCTAGTTCTTAGTTAGAAGTGAGAAGTTCTGGAGTGCTATTTACACAGTAGGGTGACTACAGACGATGATAATGTAACTGTATATTTCAAAAAGCTAGAAGAAAGGAATTTGAATGTTTTCTCCATAAAAAAATGAAAAATGTTTCAGGAGATTGATATGTTTAACCTGATTTAACATTGTACAATATATACATGTATCAAAACATTACTTGGCATCCAACAAATATGCGCAATTTTTATGTTTTTATGTATCACCAAAAAAATAATTGAAATGTTTTAAGAAGTTAAGCTGGTTACCCGGGCATGGTGGCGCACATCTGTAATCCCAGCACTTTGGGAGGCTGAGGCAGGAGAATCACGAGTTCAAAGCCAGCCTCAGCAACGGCGAGGCACTAAGCAACTCAGTGAGACCCTGTCTCTACATAAAACACAAAATAGGGCTGGGGATGTGGCTCAGTGGATGAGTGCTCCTGAGTTCAATCCTCAGTACAAAAAAAAAGAAGTTAAGCTGCTAAATTCCACTCCTAAGTATTTCAAAGAATTGAGGAATAGATTTTCAAACACATACTTATGTAGGAATGTTCATAGTAGCACTGTTCATAATAGCTAAAAGGTGGAAATAAACCATCTAATTACCATCAACTAATGAAAGGTAAACAAAGTATAGTATATCCACACAATGGAATATTATTTGGTCAGAAAAGGAATGAAGTACTAGTATATGCTATAGCACGGATCAACTTAAAGAACATGCTAGGGGCTGGGGCTGTGGCTCAGTGGTAGAGCGCTTGCCTAGCATGCGTGAGGCACTGGGTTCGATCTTCAGCACCATATATAAATAATAAATGAATAAAATAAAGATCCATCAACAACTAAAAAAATTAAAAAAAAAAAAAGAACATGCTAAATGAAAAAAGCCAGATGAGAAAGGTCACATAATATATGATTCTACTTATATGAAACCGCCAGAATAAGTACCATACACCTGTAGAGACTGCAAACTCATCTCACTCTCTTGTGCTTTTCTTCTTCCATGGGTAACACTTCTTAATGTTCATAGGCTCCAAATGCTGACATGGTCTGAACACCTTATTCTCACCAGGCGCAGTGGCACTAGTGGGTAATCCTAGCAGCTTGAGAGACTGAGACAGGAGGATGGCAAGTTCAAGGGCAGCCTCAGCAATTCAGTGAGGTCCTAAGCAACGGAGTGAGACCCTGTCTCAAAATACAAAATAAAAAAGGCCGGGGATGTGGCTCAGTGGCATACTGCCTCTGCATTAAATCTCCAATACCAAAAAAAAACTGTTCTCTTTGCTCTTTTTTTCCGCATGTCCATAAAACAATTATTTGTATGTTATTAACTCTAAACTTTATATATCTCTCATAAACATCTCTCTGAGTTTCAGGTCTCTCTATCCAACATCTACATTTGAACACCTTAAATGAACTTTAAACTCAAAATATCCAAAACTGCCTTTGTGATCTTCCCTGTTACCAAAATTATTTCTCCTTCTCAAAGATATCTACAGCCACTGTCCTGATGCAAGCTCTTACTGAGTTCCTAAGTGACAGCAGATAGTGTGTGCATCCTCTAGTTTCCACCTGGCAAGACATTCTCTTTTTTTTTTTTTTTTTTTGCGGGGGGTGGGGGCGGGAGGAGGGATACCGGGGATTGAACTCAGGGGCACTTAAATACTGAGCCACATCCCCAGCCCTATTTTGTGTTTTATGTAGAGACAGGGTCTCACTGAGTTGCTTAGCGCCTCGCCATTGCTGAGGCTGGCTTTGAACTCGCCATCCTCTGCCTCAGCCTCCCGAGCCGCTGGGGTTACAGGTGTGCACCACCGCGCCCGGCTTAAGTACTACAGAAAGCATGAGCAATATGAAGTTCCATTATTTTGGAATTCAACCAAGAATTTATGGATCACCATTCGTGTACATTTAATAAGTACATATTATATGCTGAGGTCAGAGCAGTGAATAAAATCTGCTCTTGTGAACTTCCTAGTGGAAAAAAATACAGATAAACCCATTTTTAAGTGTCTCAGGTTGGTAAGCATTATATTGAAAACCGGAGTGGGGGGCAGCCTGGGTGGAGTGGGGTTTCTTTTATACACAAGTCCTTTCGAAAGGGTCGCCTGGAGAAGCTGGTACTGGAAGAAGGTGAGATAAAGCAAGGAACTTGCACAGGCAAGTATCTGTGGGAAGAGCTTTCCAGGAAGAAGAAACTGGAACAGCAAGGAAGTCAGTGTAGCTAGTAAGGGGCACGTAAGGGGCCTTGCTTTCGGGTTGGCCTTGATAAACAATCATCGGGTTCTGAGCAGACAGGTTGGGTCCGAGCAGGTGAGTGTGGGCTTGTGACGTAAGGAACACTCGGGTTGCTGCGGTGTGAAAGGAGCAGGGTACAGCAGGCTGATGCGGGGCCATTGGGAAACCATTGCAATCCTCCAGGCAACAGATTTTTAGTCAGGGATTATTTCGCCAACCTACAGGTAATGCAGGACTCCAAATTTCCCAGCTGTCCGTTGGGTCACTGGACAAGTCCGTTTTCCACCAGATCCCTCCTCCCCGGCCCCAGCCCGCCGCCTGGGAGGTGTCCGTTACCTTCTCTGATTAAGGTTCTTCGCGGGAAGGAAACAGCCTCTGGTTCCTGCGGCGTTCCACGATCCTTTATCCAGATCGGGGAAGGGTCCCCTCACGTGAGCTGCAGGACTCGGTACGGGCCGCACCAGGTCCGGGGCTCGTACCCGCGCCCGCGTCCCGACTGGGCCTCGGCGAGCCCGCCGGCCTGCTCTCCCGCGCCGCCGCAGTCAGCCGCAGTCCGGCCGCGTCCCGGCCGTTCACTCTCGGTTTCTCTTTCCCAGGCTGACTCCGCCTTCCCGCACTGTCCGCCCTCGCACAAGCGCACAGGGGCTGGAGGGGATCTGGCCACCCGCCCTGCGTCCGGAGCGTGCGCGGAGCGTCGCAGGGCGGGCTCGGTACCCGGGTCAGCTCCTGCGGCGCCCGGCGCCCCGCATCCCTCCCGGGCTTCCGGCAGTATCCTGGCCCCCGGTGCTCCAGCGCTCGGGACGTGCCAGGCGCTCCCCAGGCTCTGGGATCGGTGGTCCTATTAACTCTTTAAAAACAAATATTTGAGATGCAGATAGAGGGGTGGATAGTAAGGGTTCCAGCTGACAATGGGAGAAATTGAGTAACTCACTACAGTTCCTAACACTGGTACATGGCAAAGCCAGGATTCAGTTCAAGTCCAGGCTTGAAGGCATCAAAGGGTCTCTCTTCCTTTTCCATACTGTAGTGTGGAGACACCACCACCTTTACAAAATTAGCCTGGGGACGTAATCTACCTTCAATTCATCCCCACCCATCCATTCATCACCAGGTACTTGCCAACCGGTATACCAACCACCAGAACAGGCTAGCAAAGAGAATGACCCATTCCCTTGGAATTTCCAACCAAACTCACCAGGAGTAGTACTTATCCGAAAGACTATGACTTTCCAAGAGTCGCATTGGCTCCTTGACACCGCTTGTAGGGTGTTGAGGATTTACCTTGTGTCAAACACTGGTGCACATATCCTGACACCAGGACCACAAGCTAAGTGTCATTACTACTCCCATTCAGCGGATGAGGAAATGTGTCTGAGGCACAGGGAAGTTAGCCAATAAGAAGGGAGGATCCTAGATGGGATGAGGCGGGGAGGATGGCCCAAGATATACCTCAAATACACATTAAATACTGTGCTGTCCATCCACTCACCTCTGTGTTATAGGGTATCAGCAACTGAAATCTACATTTAGTGTTTAAGCTCCCTAAATGTGAAGTTCTGAAGTTTAGAGGGTAGATGAGAGACACAGCCATCTTTCTGTAGCATTTCCAGGTGACAAGTTCTGATGGTGGTGGGTGTTTGCAAAAGTCAGTTTGTCAGCTTGTGTGTGGTGGGTGTGGCAGCAGCAGGGGCAAGTTTTCTGATATTCTAAGGCCCTGAACTGCCCAAGATAATTTTTTTTTCTTTCCACTTTTTTATTGGTGCATTATAGTTATACATTATGATGGGATTTATTGTTAGATGTTTGTACATGTACATAATATAAAAATAGATATTGTGGGCATTATCACTCCCCAGCAATTTCTCCAAGAGAACTTTAAGAAATAGAAAATAAAAATCATAAGCTCAAGCATGATCAGAGGAAACAAGCTTTTATGACTTTTCCAGAAGAACCTCTATTTTGTATAGATTCAGGGCCGATGTTGCAAAAATCAGGTGCAGAGTCTATTGTTGCAGGTAGCAGAATTACAATATTAATTTAATCTGAAGCTTCATCTAGTCCCTTAAGTGAACATGAAGTGTATTTATTGGGAAAGAATAAAGCCCTGGGAATGTGAGTAGATTTGAATGAATGCTACTTACTATGGCCCTCCCAAAATGTGCAGTCTCCACAGGCCTTCGACCACAGTGATCAGGCTGGCACAGCCTGATCTCATACCATCACAATCACCAAGAAAATCAGGGGGGAGTGGGATGCTGAACTGGTAGAATGATCGATACCACTTACCAAGGATAGATAGTGTTGCAGCTATATAATGGAGATAAGGAAGTGTGTGGAGAGTGGTGATTTGAATCATGGTCTCTCTGACTCTCTCATGGCCGTGTTTGCACTGGAACTGCCTGTGCAAAGGTGCAGGTCAAGATGGCCCAGTTGCTATGGTGATGCTGGCCCAGGGTGGTTACATGCAAAAGCACACAGCAGTTATCAGTTGGGACCTTGAATTGAGGCTCCAACTCCCAGGGATAGAGAAGCATAACAAGATGATCCAAATGTCTCACCAGTTCTACGTCCTTCAAATTGCCTACCTTGCTGGAACTTTCCCACAAAGAGCATTTTGATACCTGACATTACAACTCAAATCCCTAGAAAAAGAGGAATAAACCAACACCAAAAGAAGCAGAAGATAGGAAATAATTAAAATTGGGGCTGAAATCAATGAAATTGAAACAAAAGAAACAATTGAAAAAAAAATTGACAAAACAAAAAGCTGGTTCTTTGAAAAAATAAATAAAATTGACAAACCCTTAGCCACCTTAATGAAAAGGAGAGAGAAAACTCAAATTACTAAAATTTGTGATGAAAAAGGAAATATCATGACACACATTATTGTAATAAAGAAAACCCCAAAGACACTGACAAATTTCTAGGCATATGACCTACCTAAACTGAACCAGGAGGGCATACACAACTTAAATAGACCAATTTCAAGCAAGGAAATAGAAGACACCATCAAAAGCTTACCAACCAAGAAAAGCCCAGGACCAGACAGATTCTTAGCTGAGTTCTACAAGACCTACAAAGAAGAATTAATACCAATACTTCTCAAATTATTCCATGAAATAGAAAAGGAAGGAACCTTCCCAAACCCATTCTACAAGGCTAGTACAACCCTGATACCAAAACCAAACAGGGACACATCAAAGAAAGAAAATTTCAGACCAATATCCCTGATGAACATAGATGCAAAAATTCTCAATAAAATTTGGGCAAATCACATACAAAAACATATTTAAAAAATAGTGCACCATGATCAAGTGGGGTTCATTCCAGGCATGCAAGGTTGGTTCAACATATGGAAATTAATAAACATAATCCATCACATCAACAGACTTAAAGATAATGATGATTATATCAATTGATGCAGAGAAAGCATTTGACAAAATACAGCACCCTTTCATGTTCAAAACACTAGAAAAACTAGGGATAGTAGAAACATACCTCAACATTGTAAAAGCTATCTATGCTAAACCCAAGGCCAACATCATCCTAAATGGAAAAAAATTGAAAGCATTCTTTCTAAAAAACGGGAACAAGACAAGGATGCCCTCTTTCACCACTTCTGTTCATAGTCCTTGAAACTCTACCCAGAGTAATTACACAAAAGAAATTAAAGAGATACAAATAGGAAAAGAAGACTCAAGCTATCATTATTTACCCACGACATGATTTTCTTTCTTTCTGTGATTTTTTGGATACATAGAAGATCCAAAAAATTCTACCAGAAAACTTCTAGAATTAATAAACGAATTCAGCGAAGTAGCAGGATATAAAATCAACACCCATAAGTCAAATGCATTTCTATACATCAGAGATGAATCCTCTGAAAGAGAAATTAGGAAAACTCCCCATTCACAATAGCCTCAAAAAATTAAATAAAATACTTAGGAATCTATCTAACAAGAGAGGTGAAATACTTCTACAATGACAACTACAGGACACTAAAAAAGAAATTGAAAAAGACCTTAGAAAATGGAAATATCTCCCATGCTCCTGGATAGGCAGAATCAACATTGTCAAAATGGCCATAACATCTAAAGTGTGATACAGATTCAATGCGATCCCAATTGAAATCCCAACATCATTCCTTATAGAAATAGAAAAAGCAATCATGAAATTCATTTGGAAGAATAAGAGACCCAGAATAGCCAAAGCAATCCTTATCAAGAAGAGTGAAGCAGGAGGCATCACAATACCAGACCTTAAACTATACTACAGAGCTATAATAACAAAAACGGCATGGTATTGGCACCAAATTAAACATGTAGACCAATGGTACAGAATAGAAGACACAGAGACAAACCCACATAAATACAGTTATCTCATACTAGACAAAGATGCCAAAAATATACATTGGAGAAAAGATAGCCTCTTCAACAAATGGTGATGGGAAAACTGGAAATCCATATGCAACAAAACAAAACTAAACCTCTATCTCTCACCATGCACAAAACTCAACTCAAAGTGGATCAAGGACCTAGGAATTAGACCAGAGACACTGCACCTAATAGAGGAAAAAGTAGGCCCAAACCTTTATCATATCAGATTAGGCCCTGACTTCCTGAACAAGACTCCTAAAGCACAAGAAATAAAATCAAGAATCAATAAATAGGATGGATTCAAACTAAAAAGCTTCTTCTCAACAAAAGAAACAATCAGTGAGATGAAGAGAGAGCCTACATTTTGGGAGCAAAGTTTTGCCACACACACATCAGATACAGCACTAATCTCCAGGATATAAAGAAGTCAAAAAATTTTACACCAAAAAACAAGCAACCCAATTAATAAAGGGGCTAAGGAGCTGAACAGAAACTTCTCAGAAGAAGAAATACAATCAGTCAACAAATACATGAAAAAATGTTCAACATCTCTAGTAATTAGAGAAATGCAAATCAAAACTAAGATTTCATCTCACTTCAGTCAGAATGGCGGTTATCAAGAATACAAGCAACAGTAAGTGTTGGCGAAGATGTGGGGAAAAGCCACGCTCATACATTGCTGGTAGGACTGTGAATTGGTACAACCAATCTGGAAAGCAGTATGGAGATTCCTTAGAAAACTTGGAATGGAACCACCATTTGACCCAGCTATGCCACTCCTCGGCCTATACCCTAAAGACTTTAAAACAGCATACTACAGTGATGCAGCCACTTCAATGTTTATAGCAGCACAATTCACAATTGCTAAACTGTGGAAGCAACTTATGTGCCCTTCAATAGATGAATGGATAAAGAAATTGTGGTATATATACACAACAGAATATTACTCAGCATTAAAAAAGAATAAAATTATGGCATTTGCAGGTAAACAAAGTTGGAGAATATCATGCTAAGTGAAGTAAGCCAATCCCAAAAAACCAAAGGCTGAATGTTTTTTCTGATTAGTGGATGATGATCCATAATGGGGGTGGGGATGGGGAGCATGGGAGAAATGGAGAAACTCTGGATAAGGCAAAGGGGAAGAATAGGAAGGGAGGGGGCATGGGAGTAGGAAAGATGGTGGAATGAAATGTACATCACTAACCTAGGCACATGTATGAAGACCCAAATGGTGTGACTCTACCTTGTGTACAACCAGATAAATGAAAAATTGTGCTCCACAAACAAAAACAAAAACACAAACCTTTTGATGATAAAACCTACATAATAAACATGCTGAGCTAGCTCTGTTCGGTCAAACTCCATTAGAGTTTGGCTGGCCCTTTTCTTCATTCCCCATTGCCCTTCATCCAGTTTCTTCCCTGAATTAATAGCCATGGCTTAGAGAGATGAGAGGGCCATAGCAGAAGTGTATGTCTTCAATTGAGGGCTTCCTCTGGGTTTCTCACAGTAATTCCATGTTTAGTGATAAATGCTAATGGAAACTGCCCCTGCCCATCACAGGTGGAACTGCTATGGGTTCAGACCCTTCAGAATTGAAGCTTAATATCACTCTGTCAGCAGGGAAGTTCTTTGAGGGCAAAAGGAACATAGAACAGGAAACAATAAATACCAACTATGGTCTTATCAACAGAGAATAAAGGATCACAGAAACTATGCAAGTTTTCTCTTTTGTTTTTATACGTATTAATGAATTTCTTTCAATTCTATATTTCATTTTATATAATATTTATTGTTGATGGTTAATTTTATAAGATAGTCTTTAGAGTGTGTCAAGATGAGATTGTGACTAAAATAGAAGATGAAAGAACAACACATACTAATGGGTATAACAATTTAAGGAATGGGGTGGGTATGTTTTCATTTGAAGGAGAAAATGGTTGTATTCGGGCTGGGATTGTAGCTCAGTGGTAGAGCGCTTGCCTCGCATGCGTGAGGCCCTGGGTTCGATCCTCAGCACCATATACAAAGCAATAAAATAAAGACATTGTGTCCATCTACAACTAAAAAAAATATTTAAAAAAAAGAAAAGAAAAGAAAATGGTTGTATTCATCAGAAAGGCAATTTTGTTATTTGATTGAAAGGTTATAGGTAGAAGGAGTGGACTATACCAGATATTATTCAATTTTAAAGCATCTATTCTCACCTCCTTCAATGTCTCTTCATCACCTGAATTATAATATATAATATATAATATTATATAATATAATTATTTAAGCAATTATTTGCATATTTCTGTAGAGTTAAAGCTCTGGAATATGCCAATGGTGGATGAGCAGCAGTGTGATTTTTGGGAGATGGAAGGGAGGATAAGGCCACCCTTCTGCAGCAGGACAAACTGACAAGCAAGCTCTGACACTCAGGGGCTTTTGCAGGAGCTGTACTCCTCTTACCCTTATCAATTTTCTAAGGGTTTTGGACATCTACAGTGGCAGCAGGGAGACCAGCAGGCAATGGAAGGATCCTGTGTTTTGGACTGCAGCCATGGTGGAAGGTCTCCTGGTTTCCATTCTGATCAATCCTTCCAACAATTCTGGAAGTGTTAATTTCCTACTATATCTTTCTGTTTAACACACAGTGGTTTCTACTTCTCACACCAAACACTGAATAATAAACCAAACCTCCCTGGAAACATTCTACACTGAGGGAGAAGAGTTGAAGGATGAAGATTAAGAATCACGTCCTTCTGTGAGCCCTAGATCAAGCCTCACTTGAAATCAGATCCAGTGATAAGAGCATTTCATTGTTTTCTTCCCTCAAAGACATATTTGTATTGTATTTTCTATTTGTTACATCAAAAACATCCTAAGCTGATATTCTGAAACACATTTGTTGGAAAAATTTTCTCCATTGATTTATGTAATAAATATTTATTGAAAGCCTAGCATGTGCAGTATTATTATGGAAATAAAATGATGGTCCAAAGTAACATTGTGTTCTTAAAATTTTTTTGTCTGGTAATGAGTTGCTAAAGGATGGACTGTCCTAGAAAAGGAATAAGTTAGTGCTTAGAAGATGGATAGACAGGTAGGTAGAGACATAGAGAGATTAGAGGCATCTTGGATCATTTTTGTTAATTTTCAGAGATGACCTTACTTATATGTAACTCATGACCTATAGTTGATCCCATGGGCCTATTTGTCACTTTTTTCCTTCCCTTTTCTATTCGTGTGTGTGTGTGTGTGTGTGTGTGTTGCTGGGAATTGAACCAAGGGCCTCAGGTTTGCTAGGCAAACGCTTCACTGAGCTTCATTCCCTCTCCACCTCCATTTATCCTTTTGATGTTCAGAGCAACTTTTAGACCAAACTGTATAATGTTAAAGCAACTAACAGGACAAAGATAAAGAATCTTATGTGTGCCAAGTATTTTTAATTTCCTTTAACTAGCAGAGGAAATATAATTATTGTTGTTCCTGCTTTGGGACATTGCAGAGTGGTCAATATCTATGCCATCCCCCATCTCTGATGGCTCTTTTTCTCAGATATTGTTGTTTTATTTATTTATTGACCTCATTCTTTTTTTTTTTTTGGTACCAGGGAATGAACTCAGGGGCACTCGACCACTGAGCCACATCCCCAGCTCTATTTTGTGTTTTATTTAGAGACAAGGTCTCACTGAGTTGCTTAGCACCTTGCCATTGCTGAGGCTAGCTTTGAATTTGCGATTCTCCTGTCTCAGCCTCCCAAAGTGCTGGGATTACAGGCGTGTGCCACCCTGCCCTGCTTGACCTCACTTCTAAAATCTTATCAAGAGTCCACGGATGCACATGATCATCAAGTTCTCACTCTCCAAGTCTTCGTGAACAGGATTAGTGCCCTAGTAAAAGAGTCCCCAGAGGGCTGCCTTGTTTCTTTTGTCATGTAAAGACACAGTGAGAAGACACCAGCCATGAACTAGGAAATCAGGAAACAGGCCCTGGCCAGACACTGGGTCTCACACCTCCATCTTGGGCTTCCCAGGTTGTTTATCTGGCACTATCTATGGCATTTTGTTATAGCAATCTGAATGGACTAAGAAAGTCCTCATCAGATAACCTGAACACTATGTAGTGAGTGGACCTTAAGCACGACCCAACCTCTCAGGTTCTCCTTCATTCATTGGTTTGTTCCTTTCATGAGGATTTGTTCAGCGATCCACCTCAACCAGGATCGTTGGAAAATAAGACATCTTTGCCCTGGAGATGCTTGGTGTTTTTATCTTCATCATGGGTGTGTAATGTGAACTGCTCGACAAAGTTCCTTCCAGGTATAACTCTAACCTCACATTAGTTTATTTCGCTATGGCCACATATGCACCAGGGAGTGGAATCTCATTTGAGAGCAGAGGCAAAATATACCAAAGTCATGGCATTTTTTAAATCACTTTAAAGTTTTTGTCTTTCTTTCTGTTTCATTCATTTTTATTGTGCTTTTAAAATGATAGAGCATTTCAAATACACAGAAAGCTTAGAGGCTACTATAATGAACACTTGCCGGCCCACCACCCAGCTTCCTCATTCAGCAATAGCACATTATCAGTGCCTCTCAGTAACATTTGATTTGCAAGCCGCTCTCCCTTCTCAGATCAGTTTCTTCACTCGGCTTCGATGTCCTACTGGCTGCCCATTGTCAGTGCCCTCTTCTGGTCTTTCCTTTCCTGCCTGCCCTTTTCATGGCTGGAGGGCTCCAGGGCTCAGTCCTTGAACTCCTTCTTTAGATATAACTACCTGTTTAGTTATCCAGCCAATGTTTTGGATTTAAATACTAACTACCCGCTGATAATTCACAACTCTGTATCTCCAGAGAGGAGCATTTCACTGAGTTCCAATTTCATAAATTCAGTTTTCAACATGCCACTTGGAAGGCTGACAGGTATGCCATCTTCATGCATTCTCCCAAGCCTGTTTCAACATGTCTTCATCTCTGTGAATGACAATTCCATCAACCCTATTACTCTAAACCCTTGGAGTCTTCCCTGTCTCTCTTTTACAGCCTAAATTCAATATGTCATTAACTCCTGTTGGCTCTGTGTTTAGACTCTAAGTTGTTGAGGCTGGCCTTGAACTTGAGATCCTCTTGCCTTAGGCTCCCGAGTTCCTGGGATTACAGGCATGCACGACTGTGCCCTGCTGATTCTATTTCCTCTTTATCATAACCAATTGCCTTAGCACCAAATGTGAAAGAGTCTAATTTCTTCCTCAGATGTGCAACACCACCTCTGTCATATGCGATGTTTCCTGACATGCATAGGTTGCTTTGGTGGCTTTATTTCATTCCACTCTTCTTTTTGTCCACTCTTGCACCAATCATCTGGGCTTAGGCATTAAAACTCAGATGTATTTATTACTACAATGTTATCTCTGATTCTTACTTGCTCTGGTTCTCTGCTCCTTCTTTGCTCTCATGATCTATTTACATTATTGGGAGATAAGCTATGCATATAGTTTTTTTAAAAAATATTTTTAGTTATAGATGGACACAATTCCTTTATTTATTTATTTTTATGTGGTGCTGAGGATTAAACCCAGTGCCTCACACATGCTAGGCAAATGCTCTACCACTGAGCTACAACCTCAGCCCTATAAAGAGTTTTAAAGATCTTTTATCCAACATTTTTTGGAAATTTTTTGAAAGGGAGGATTTTCAGTTTACCTACTTTGCCATACTTTTAGGAATTGTAATCCTATAATCTTTCTCAAAACAATTTTACTTAACATTTCTATGAATCATTCTATTCTTTTTTTTTTTTAATAAAGTTTTAGTTGTAGATGGACACAATACTTTTATTTTAGTTATTTTATGTGGTGCTGAGGATCGAACCCAGGCCCTCACATGTGCTAGGCGAGCACTCTGCCACTGAGCCACAACCCCAGCCCTGAATCATTCTATTCTTAACTGCACATAATTTAGTTTTATAGTGGAAATAGCTACAGTGTAAACAGTAAAGATTATTAAGACTTTGAGAGGTATCAAACAGAAGATTTAGAATATTCTCTATCATTTCTTTTTTTTTTAATTTTTTTTTTTTTTAGTTGTTGATGAACCTTTATTGCATTCATTTGTATGTGGTGCTGAGAATCGAACCCAGTGCCTCACACATGCAAGGCACGCGCTCTACCACTGAGCCACATCCCAGCCCTCTATCATTTCTTAGTTCCATAAGATTATGTGGGACTTTGTGGCAGGAAGGCCTTTATGATAGAATAACACAATCTCTCATCTACAACTTTGAATTAAAATTTATATTCAGCAGAAAAATAAAGTCCCTTGACAGCCTCTGCAGTAGCATACACAGAGCAGTTGAGCAATGCATTTTTCTTGAATCAAACATAATATTATTTGTTCAACTAATGTCAATATAGAGTCAGAATTAAATTTTCCCCAACAGTAAGTTAAAGATAGCCACTACCAGTGCTTTGATCCATAGTGAGAATCCACAAGAGTAATTATAAGGAAAGTACAAAAAATGACGCATCACGTGAAGACCTCTTCCTCTATGCTCAAGCACAGATCTAGGCATGTCTCCAATAGTATCTACTAATGCTCTTTTGTGAACTCAGAGCACAGGGAAGATAAAACTCCAGTATAGCTGGGCATGATGGCACACACCTGTAATCCCAGCAGTTTAGGAGGCTGAGACAAGAGGATTGCAAGTTTAAAGCCAGCCTCAGCAAAAGCGAGGTGCTAAGCAACTTGGTGAGATCCTGTCTTTAAATAAAATACAGGGGCTGGGGTTATGGTGCAGTGGTAGCGTGCTCGCCTAGCACGCGTGAGACCCTGGGTTCGATCCTCAGCACCACATAAAAATAAAATATTCTGTCCACCTACAACTAAAAAAATAAATAAATATTTAAAAACAAAATAAAATAAAATACAAAATAGGGCTGTGAATGTGGCTCAGTGGTCAAGTGTCCCTGAGCCCAATCCCTGGTACTCCCCAGCAAAAAAAACCAGTATAACACATTAACAATAGTGTCCTTTGGAACAGATAAGTGGGCCCTTTCTTCAAAAGGTAAATAAACCTAAATTTGTGCTCAAAAACTTCAGATGTTATCATTATTATTGAATTTGTATTATTCGGATTTAAATGTTACATAAGTATCATTATTTGATTATTTGACTGAATTTTTACAGGATTATTTAAATTCAATTATGATTAAGGAAAAGAATACATTCAGGACTGCTGACTTGGCCAGAATCAAGCCTGGCAATATGACTCATACTTCAGCTTTGCTCCCAGGGAAGTGCCTGTTAAGAGTTCTTTGAACTTTTCATCCATTTCCTGGTTCTGAGTTTCACTGAACAAATTTTTCCAATCACCAACTTCACCTACAACACATAAAACATGGTAGACTCAGACATCTGTTAGAATATTTTTTTTCTTGATTTTAAAGTATGCCTTCCCTAATTTTACCTTTTTTTTTTTTTTGGTACTGGAGAATGAACTCAGGGGCACTCGACCACTGAACCACATCCCCAGCCCTATTTTGTGTTTTATGTAGAGACAGGATCTCACTGAGTTGCTTGGCACCTCGCCATTGCTGAGGCTGGCCTTGAAATCACGATTCTCCTGTCTCAGCCTCCCTAAGTGCTGGGATTACAGGCGTGCGCCACTGCACCTGGCTTGATTTTACCATTTTTGTGCATGCAGTATTTCACTTTGGAATGTGAAAATGAAACATGAAAAAAATTAAGACAGCATTAAAAAGGAATACAATTTTCCTTGTAAAATGAACATTATCCACTGGGGCTCCTCCATGGTAGTGTGACACCACTGCGGGAGGGAAGACTCAGCCTCAGTGATCTCCTACCCCGACTCCTCTCCCAATGCCTGGGATCTAAAATTCTACTTTTTGAGATTAATTTTTCCTCTCTAAAGTCTTTTAAATACTTTAAATATCCTTTAGAAAGTAGTATTTTATACTAGGTTATGGTTAAGACATCAGATACTGAAAATTTTGCAAAAATTTAATAGTTGTGCCTCCCATGAGGATATGTTATTTCTATCTTTAGGATATTTTATGGTATGTGTTGAAATTGTAAGTTCTATGTTGCCTAGCCTTTGAAATATAAGTTGATACAGAGGGTTTAATGACATAAGGAAAGGCTTTTGACATATTAAGAAAATGAAGTAAAACACAAAACTGTTTACAAATGTCAACTATAGAAAATACAAACAGAATAAGGCTGGGAGAAAATGTGCATCTGGTGGGAGAAATTTAAAGTTTTGATAACATATGTAAATGGTTTTGTGTTTTATTTTAATGCTTTCCCACATTTTTCTGGGCTGTCTGAATTTTCCACAAGGAACATCAGAAATACTTAAGACTATTACTTTATTGACATTAGAATTTTTCTATCTTGAATAGTATTTGATGAATAATATACAGAAAGGTTCGATTTTCCCCTCCTTAAAACTAATAAAATAAGCCATAAAAATTGGGAATAGTTAGGAATCAGACCAAAGCCAGGTTTGTGTTCGATGTGCCATTCATGCTGGAATTTTTTTTTTTGTACTGGGGATTGAACTCAGGGGCACTTGACCACTGAGCCACATCCTCAGCCCTATTTTGTATTTTATTTAGAGACAGGGTTTCACTTAGTTGCTCACTTTTGCTGAGGGTCGCTTTGAACTCACAATTCTCCTGTCTCAGCCTCCCAAAGTGCTAGGATTACAGGCGTGCACCACTGTGCCCAGCTTCACACTGGATTGTTAAAATGGGTCTTCAATTGAAAAAGTGTAGTAAAGTAATGCAAATGAGGCTCTGTTCCTAACTCCATTGTTTATTAGCTATGTAACA
This sequence comes from Geosciurus inauris, assembly GCA_004024805.1. NCBI lineage: Eukaryota > Metazoa > Chordata > Mammalia > Rodentia > Sciuridae > Geosciurus > Geosciurus inauris. The sequence continues at coordinate 34,743 of PVHX01016760.1, forward strand.
AAGGAAAAGAAATAGCTTTGACTCCTTTCCTATGGTTGTAAAATTAGGGATTTCAAATCTTTTTTGTTATGAAGTTTGATCCCAACAACATGTTTAATACATGATTAAATGCCTGATGTCAGCGGGCGTCCTCCTTGCTGTTATATATGCTGCCTCTAAATCTCGTTATAACATACTTCTATTATATACGCAAAAAAAAAAGATAAAACTGGCAGTTCCTAAGCTACATAACCACACTTCCACAAGAATTTAGAGTACTTTGATGAAACTCAATAAAACCATCTGTGTCAGGGATACCTAGTTGTCTTTCCAACACACATTTTCTTCTTCTTTCATCTAAACAAAATCCTGATTCTAACTGGTAACAAGATGCCCAGGTTTTTTAAAACATCACATTTTCCAACTACTGCTGCAGAGAGAGAGGTGATCAGTGAAGTATAAGCAGTCCCTGAATGGGGCCTCTAGAAAGCGCTTTTTAAAGGGAGCTCGTTCAAATAACGCACATGATTCTTTCCCTTGCCAGTCCCTTTAACTTGCCTGGATTTTGAATGCAATGGTGGAGTACGGCTGCTCTTATTGTCATCACAAGGTGACAAGCAGAAAGGCAGAGGCGCTTGGTACAATAAAAAGTCGCATGGAAGCTGGGTGTGGTGGCTCAAGCCTGTAATCCCAGCACTTAGGGAGGCTGAGACAGGAAAATCGTGAGTTCAAAGCCAGCCTCAGCAACGGCGAGGCGCTAAGCAACTCAGTGAGATCCTGTCTCTACATAAAACACAAAATAGGGCTGGGGATGTGGCTCAGTGGTCGAGTGCCCCTGAGTTCAATCCCTGGTACCAAAAAAAAAAGAAAGAAAAAATTCACGTGGAACTGCCAGTTGTAGCTCTGCACTGCTTATTCCAGACTTCTTATCATGGAAAGGGAAAATACAACTATCTTATTTAAGATGAAGTTATTCAGATAGTCCATTATGCGCAAAGTTATTCCCTAAGTGACATGATACCCCGGAAATGAAAGCAAGTTTACCTTTGCGGAACAGGAATGGGCCAACAGCACCATGTGTTTCCTGAGATTTTTCTCTCATTGCTTGGAAGGTGCTCTGGGCTGAGATGGTTTGAATCTGTTCCCCAGTTACAGAGAATTCAAAGAACTCAGCAATTTGTTTTATTCCAGTAGTCAGATTCTGAAAATGAAAAATGTAAAGGATAAATATCTTTCCATGGGAATTAAACTGGCACAAAGAGAGACTCTTAGAGTGAATTTGCAAGTCTAATTCCCTAGTTCATTTGCTTCGCTCTTTAGATGTCTTTGATGCTTTTATGTAAGTATTCAAGATATCATTGTAGAGCCGGGTGTGGTGGCGCACACCTGTAACCAGCACTTTGGGAGGCTGAGACAGGAGAATTGCGAGTTCATGGCCAGCCTCAGCAACAGCGAGGCGAGGTGCTAAGCAACTCAGTGAGACCCTGTCTCTAAATAAAACACAAAATAGGGCTGGTGATGTGGCTCAGTGGTCGAGTACCCCTGAGTTCAATCCCTGGTACCAAAAAAAAAAAAAGATATCATGGTAGATATTCTAGATTGATTGTACTTTGTAGTTTCAATTTATGACACTCATTAAACTAGATTATACTATTTAGAATATAAAAAATGATAGTAGCATTGAACTGTATTCTACAAAACACTAATGTACCTTAAGACAGCTATAGATGTTTTATGGAGGAAAAAAGAAGGATGATAGTTGGAGATCAAATTAGTTTAAAATCCTTTAGACAAACGAAGGCAAGATTACTTTTCTTTAGACTCTATTAGAGCCTTTAACATAACAATCAACATACAGTGTGACTCTCCAAAGGAGCTGGCTATGGAATACAGCACTTCCCAAATCCATTTGTACAAACAACCTCCTTCCAATTCTCGAAAAAAAAAAGAAATACTAACATCTAGGGCAACACTGATATTCTATGGAGCACAAGTTTCAGAAGCATTATTTTAAACTAGAGGAAGAAAAGACTAACTTAAAATGTCTTCCATGTTATATAAATGCATCATATAAACAGAAAGGGTGGCTTAAATTGCATGTGCTTTTGATAAGAATATCTCAGGAATACAGTGTGTATTTAAGTTAGGGAGCATTTGCACACTCCATTCCCTTTGGCACACTTTCTTCCTTAAGGATCCAGAACTCTGGTTTTCCTCCTACCTCACTAACTGCTCCTTTACTGATTCCTCCTCTTCTCAAATTCTTTATATCAGCCATCTCCAGAGCTCAGTTTTTGGTCATCTTCTCTTTTGTCTCTCTACGCCTAGGTATGAAATCTCTACCTTAAATGCCATCTGTGTGTCAGTGATGCCCAAAGTTTATCTGCAGCTCACAATTCTCTGTATTCAAGACTTTTATGCTCAACTGCCTACTTGACCTTTTCATTAGACTAATAACCATCTTACTTAAGCTTATGATGCTCAAGACAAAACCTCTGATTTCCCCCACAGCCCTGCTTCACCTAATGCCATCTTCAACTCACCTGATGGCAACTCAATCCTTTCTGTTGGCCAAGCCAACAATATTGGAGACTTAAAATTTGACTTCTCAGCCGGGCGCGGTGGCGCAAGCCTGTAATCCCAGCACTTAGGGAGGCTGAGACAGGAGAATCGCGAGTTCAAAGCCAGCCTCAGCAACGGCAAGGCGCTAAGCAACTCAGTGAGACCCTGTCTCTACATAAAACACTAAATAGGGCTGGAGATGTGGTTCAGTGGTCGAGTGCCCCTGAGTTCAATCTCCAGTACCAAAAAAAAAAAAAAAAAAAAAAATTTGACTTCTGTTTCTCTCCAGACCTTCCCTTCCATCCAATCCACCAGAAAATCCTATTGACTCTTCTTTCAACATTTATCCAGAATTAACCACTTCTCCTACCTGCACTGCCCCTTCCTGGCCTGAGTTTCCCTCTTCCGGTGCCTGAATTAGGGCAGTAGTAGCCTCTTAACAGGTCTCTGCACTATCTTTGACCCAGTCTATTCTCACCCACCAGCCAGTATGATCCTGTTAAAAACACATCAGCTCCTGTCACTCTTCTGCTCCAACGCTACATTGGTTTCCCATTTCATTTAGAGTGAAAGCAAGAGTCACTTCAAAGGCTGGCCACCATACCCTCCATCCTAATGCTTTAACTCCATCCTCACTCTTTCTTAGTTCTCTCCTATGGGCCTAGGCATGTCTGCCCCTTTCTGTACCTTAGTCACACCAGGGGCACCTCTGTCAGGGACTCTGCTCTAGTTTATTTCCTCTGCCTGCAATGCTCTTTCTTCACTTACCTATTTGGCTCACTCCCTCATCTCCTTCTCACCTTTGTTCAGATCACATCTCCTTATGTGAACTCCCCTAACCACTTTATTTTATACTGGGAGTTGTGCAGCATTCTAATCCCCTACTGGCTGGCACTTCCAATCTGTAACCAGTTATGTGGGTTCTTTTTTAACCCACATACTATGTACATTTTCAATTTCATTGTATTCATTATCATTCTGTCTTCCTGCCTTCTCCAGCACTGAACTTTGTCTGGCCTGAGACTGATGTATCACTCAGGCCAAAACAAATGTTGAGTAAACAGTTTTTAAAAAATAACACTAACTGATGCATGCCAGTAATCCCAGCTACCCACAAGGCTGAAACAAGAAGATTTCAAAATAGGCCAGCCAGCCTGAGTAACTTAATGAGACCCCGTCTCAAAGTAAAATTTAAAAGGGGCTGGAGATGTTACTCTGTGGTAGAGTGCCCTCAAGTTCAATCCTCAGTACTGCAAAAATAAATAAACAAATAAATAAATAAAAATAACATAAGCTGGAAAAATCAATTCACAATCAAATGCATGTTCAATTAAATCAACTGACACCTAATTTTTTTCCCATTACTAATTTGGACTACCCATCATGAAAGAAGAATAAATCAGTTACTTTTAAGTTGTTAAGTGTTGTTTTGTTTCTGTTAAGCAAAAATGTAAGCATTTATGTGTGGTTGGATTGTTTTCTAGTAGTGTGTTGCATATTTGGAATATTTTTAAATTGAATACCATATTTGATCATACAATCAGACCTGGTAAATATGTGCTACGTGTTGTAACTTACAACAAGTCTTATTCTAGAATATCAACGAGCATAGTCTCACCTCTTTCAGGTCTTCATATAGTATGAACTTAACGTTTTCATTATCCAGATGTTTGCTCCAATTGATTGCAAAATCAAAATAGCTTCCCCAAGAAACTAAAAATATAGGGAAAAAGACTTTATACATAGGGAATTATATAAAACTGAGGTAAAAATGATAGTTAATTTACACCCTAAAAATTATTAATAAAGCATTATATATTATTTTTTTATATTCTGATCTTCAAAAGCTGGTGGATATTTTACATATATACAGAATCTCAATTTAAATGCTATATTTTTATGGTCAATGCTTACATATATTTACTTTTCATAAAACATATAGCTGAAAAAGCATATTTAATACATTCAATGCATAAAAACTTAGTTAAATGCTTCCAAACAACTGAGTTGAATGTCCTTTTTTAATTTAAATTTCAAGTAACTAAAATTAAATAGTATTAAAAATTTAGTTCTGCAATTACACTATTGACATTTCAACTCAATATCCCCCGCACCACCACCACCAATAAAGAACATCAAGTACAAAGCCACTCAAGGGTCATAGGCACAATTTTTCTGCCCATTTTGTTGCTGGGGAAATAGAATTGGGGAGAAAGTAACCACTTTAAGGCCACACCATTAGTACACTACAGGTATTGCTGTCATTCAGTCAGTCTGACAACAGAGCTGATATTGTTTAAGGAAGGTGGAAAAGTAGGAAACAGAATTCTCTATACTGACTTATCACCTGAATGCTGAATGCTTATCTTCACAATTAAGGAGGACAAAGTTCAGAGGGATCAAATATCTTGCTTACATCACACAAGTATAAAGTCATGTGAAGCCGGGCGCGGTGGCTCACGCTTGTAATCCCAGCACTTAGGGAAGCTGAGACAGGAGGATCGCGAGTTCAAAACCAGCCTCAGCAATGGCGAGGCACTAAGCAACTCAGTGAGACCCTGTCTCTACATAAAACACAAAATAGGGCTGGGGATGTGGCTCAGTGGTCGAGTGCCCCTGAGTTCAGTCCCTGGTGCCAAAAAAAAAAAATAAATAAATAAATAAAGTCATGTGAATCTGAGTTTACATTTGAGCTCTACTATTTAATGGCTATGTGACCTTGTGAAGCCTCTACTTTCTTCATTAGGAGATGGGGATAATAAGAGTATTATCCTATGAGGATAACACTTCTTACAAGTATTATCCTTGATGATTATAGTGAGAATTAAAGCTAAATACTGGGTTTTGTCATGGCACCTGACATGTAGTAAATTCTCAATAATTGGTAGCTATTATAATTTGTCCAATATTAATGATTATAATAAGTGATGAAGCCCAATCCAGACCTTCTCATTCCAATCTGATGTTTCCAGTACACTCAGTTGCCTCTAGAAGTTGAATCTAAGAAATGTGCAAGGCAGAGCTTCTATCCCAGTTATCACTACTCCATACTCTCACTGCCAATCAATTAATTAGGGTGAGAGAATGGATAGGGTGACAAAGATTCCCTAAAACAGGCTGCCCCATTGATAAAAAATTCTCACCATTGACTGTTCTCTTGTATCATTAATTGAGTGACATTTCAGATTTGTGTTAACTGCATCTGTACAGTCTTAGTGAAGACTCGTTAGACAAAACAAAGCATTCTCAATGGTGCTTCATATGTACCTTCTATGGGCTTTTCTTTCTGCTCTCCCCAATCTCAATATTTAATCTTTGCTTAGAAGCCAGCACTGTGCCCAGTGTTCACACAGGTGGGATGTTGTAGCATTTGCTGTGCTAATCACCTTTTAAAAAGTCCTTTTAGATGGTGTGTGTGTAATATATACATATAATATATACACATATATATTATTCAGCCTTAAAAAAGAAAGATATGCTGTCATTTCTGATAATATGAATGAACCTGGAGAGCATTTTGATAACTGAAAAAAGCCACACACACACACACACACACACACCTCTACATTATCTCACTTTAATGCAGAATCTAAAAAAAGTTGAATGCATAGATACAGAGAGTAGGATGGTGTTTCTCAGGTATGGGGAAGGGGAGGGAATGGGAAGTTGTAGATCATAGGGTACAAACTTGTAGGTATGCAGTTTTGAATTATTTCACTATGCAAAGTCTAGAGATCTAGTGTACAGCATGAGGACTATATAGTTTATAATATTGCACACTGAAGCCAGGCGCGGTGGCACAAGCCTGTCATCCCAGCACTTAGGGAGGCTGAGACAGGAGAATCGTGAGTTCAAAGCCAGCCTCAGCAATGGCGAGGTGCTAAGCAACTCAATGAGACCCTGTCTCTACATAAAACACAAAATAGGGCTGGAGATGTGGTTCAGTGGTCAAGTGCCCCTGAGTTCAATCTCCAGTACCTAATAATAATAATAATAATAATAATAATAATAATAATAATATTGCACACTGAAAATTTGCTAGGATAGTAGATTTTTGGTGCTCTCTCCCCACACAAAACAAAGTAGCTATGTAACATGATGCATGTGTTAATTTGCTTGACTATAATAATCATTTCACTATATATATAAAGAAACATAATGCTGTGGTGCATGCCTGCAATCCCAGCAACTCATGAGTCTAAGGTAGATGCATCACAAATTCAAGGCCAGCCTCAACAACTTAGTGATGTCCTGTCTCAAAATAAAAAAGGGCTGGGAGGAGTGTGGCTCAGTAGTAGTGGGCCTCTGGGTTCAATCCCCAGGACTGAAAAAATAATAATAATGAAAAGGAAAATGGTTCTTAAAGAGTAAACTGACAAAACTCTCCCCTAGGGTCTTCTGGCATCAATTTTTCCTTCGACTACACTGCAAAGACTCAAAAAAGCCACTAATTAGTGGAAGTACTTATTGTTCCACCACTGTACTCCTGGCCACTTACAATCAGTGGCACCACAGGCAAATTATTTAAGTTTTTTTGATTAGTTTCATCATCTGTCAATGAGGCCTTATTCATGGTTGGTTATGAGTTGTAAGTGAAATTATGCATATAGGACACCTAGTTTAGTGCCTGTAGCATTGGTAGACATATTCTAATAAAATAACATGCTCTAATAAAAACTTACTTCCTTTCTGGCAAACAAATGTCTTAGGCACGGCTGTTCTGAGTCAGGGTTTTTAAAGAATCTTTTCTGGTTTTTAACATAGTGAGTTAAGGGACTGTAACTGAAATGCTTTCCTAAGTGACTCCATTAAAGACCTTTATGCCACCCCCCACCCCTCACCCCTACCCTCGTCCCCCCATCCTCTCCACC